>QEPC01011609.1:2072248-2166134 GCA_003113815.1 Sphenodon punctatus
TGAGAGGTAGGGGGGAGCTTGGCTGTGAAGTGTTTTATAGGTGAATACCAGGAGTTTAAACCGGATGCGGTCAGGAAGGGGCAGTCAGTGGAGAGAGGAGAGGAGAGGCTGCACATGGTCAAAACGACAGGCTGAGTGAATGACCTTGGCAGCGGAGTTTTGGATGGCGATAAGGGGGGACAGGTGAGAGCAAGGGAGGCCAGCGAGGAGAAGGTTGCACTAGTCGAGGCGAGAAATGAGCATGGCATGAACAAGGGTTTTGGCAGAGGAGAGAGAGAGAAAGGGGTGGATCCGAGCGATGTTATGGAGGGCGAAGCGGCAGGACTTGGCAACAGAGTCAACGTAAGGTTTAAAAGAAAGATAAATGTCAAAGATGAAGCCCAAGCTACGGGCTTGGGGAACAGGATGAATAGCGACTCCATCGATGTGGATGGACAGGGAAGCGGGAGAGGAAGAGGAGGGAGGAAAAATAAGGAGTTCAGTCTTGGCCATTTTGAGCTTGAGCTGGCGTTGGGACATCCTGGCGGAGATGCCAGCGAGACAGTTGACGAGGTGTGACTGGACAGAAGGGGAAAGAGAGGGGGTAGAGAGATAGAGCTGAGTGTCCTCAGCGTAGGGATGATACTGGAAGCCGTGGGAGGCAATGAATTTGCCAAAGGAAAGGGTGTAGATAGAGAAAAGAAGAAGGCCAAGGACAGAGCCTTGGGGAACCCCCAACTGAAAGGGAGAGGGAGAAGGAGCTGGAACTGGGAAGAGACACATTAAAGGAGCGGTCAGAGAGGTAGGAGGAGAACCAGTCAAGGACAGAGCCGCAGAAGCCCAAGGAGCGAAGCGAGTCCAGTAGGAGTGAGTGGTCGACAGTGTCAAAGGCAGCAGAGAGATCAAGGAGGACAAGAATGGAGTAGAGGCGCTTAGATTTAGCGACAAGTAGATCATTGGTGATCTTGGCAAGGGCAGTTTCTGTGGAGTGAAGGGGACGGAAGCCAGATTGGAGAGGGTCCAGGGAGGAGTTGGCAGAGAGGAGGTCCAGGCAGCGGGAGTAGACGACACGTTCCAGAAGCTTAGAGGCAAAGGGAAGGAGGGCGACCGGCCGGTAACTAGAGGGGTCGGATGGGTCCAGGGTTGGCTTTTTGAGGATGGGAAACAGTGGCATGCTTGAAATGTGAGCCACCCTGAGCCTAAGGGAAAGGATGGGATACAAATTTAAATAAATAGATATATTTCCTCATCGCTTAGGCTACAGGATGCCACCTCTGACTGTCAGAAGCTGGGAGGGAACGGCAGGGCATAGATCGCCCCATTGTAACCTGCTGGGTGCATCTGACACAACCGCAGGTGACCACTGGTCTGAGACAGGATGCTGGGCTGGATACTGGTCCGACACGTTATTGGGCACTGTTCGGTTCACCTGACAGCTGAGCAGCAGCCGCGTCTCCTCACCTACCTACTAGCTGGTAGTGTTCTTTTCCCTTTGAAAGCATTTGGCTTACTGATACGAGCAGCTTCTTCAGATGACCTATTTCCTGGTTTAGGCTCACGGCCACGTTTAGTCTTTTATCAGTCAGTGTCTGAAAGAGAAGAGAGCGTGCCATTAAAATCTAATTTGCAATCCGACACCGCCGTTGTATCTCCACCAGCCAGGACGGGCAAAGATCGTGCACGAACAGATCCCAACAAGGACTCCACATCGGCAGGCGACACCATCTGAAACTAATCCCACAAAACAGGACAGGATGGGGCATACATAGCCCCAAGATGATCCTCTGCAATAACTGTGGAACCGAAATCATGGCGGATGTGAGCGATCTTATCTATGAAATACTCGATGAACCGGTCACAGCGGTCACTGGATTGCTCCAGGTCCAGGCGGAGACCGGCAGGACTGGCCAAACCTTTCACCACCCGGAAAAGCTCCGCTGGACGTGACTTTGCAGATGCAGTAAGGGCAGCAAGGAACTGCTTCTTTGCTACCTGCACCGCCACAGCATAGGCCTTTAAACTGCTCTTTTGCTGCAATCGATCATACTCATCGCGAGTCTGGCACCACCGTCGCTCCAACCGCCTGCTCTCCTGCTTCAAGCACCACAGGACAGAGTGGGAGTCGCGGTCAATGGTCTCGGTCAACAAGGTGTTCCAGAAGGCTACGAGATCATCGACCGAGCAGGTGTCAAGGTCCAGGGGAAACTCCCCCAGAGCATTCTGGAACTGATCCGGTTCCATTTGGGGCAGGCCGATCTAGTAAGTCCTGCACCCCGTTGGGGGCTGACATGCGCCAAAATGCACGCCTTAAGGAGGTAATGGTCAGACCATGACAAGGGCTCCATCTCCCTGACTTTTACTAACTGACCCCCCGCCTCAAGGCCGGTGCAGAAAACCAAATCCAGTGTATGTCCCTCCTCCTGTGTGGGGCCACAGATGATTTGGGACAGGCCCATGGTTGTCATGGAGGCCATGAACTCATGCCTCGCTCCTCCAAGGCTGGTGTCAGTGTGGATGTTAAAATCCCCCAGGTCCTCTAGTTTTGGTGTCCGGAGGATCACATCAGACACCAAATCAGCAAGAGCACGTAGGGATGCCGCTGGGCAATTGGGTGCACGGCACACCATCAGCGCCCCTAATCTGTCCCCGGCCAAATCTAACAGGAGGCACTCAACACCTGGTGAAGCCTGCACCAGATACCTCCTAAAAGACAGTGCATCCTTGATAACAATAGCTACACCGCCCCCCATGCCCCACCCTGTCCCTCCAGATGAGGCTGATGCTGCACAGAGAACCCAGCCAGAACAAGATCAGCCAGAATAGGGCCCATTTCATTGTCCAACCAGGTCTCTGTAATACACGCGAGGTCAGCGTCCCACTCCGGGATTAACTCCTGGATGGTAGATGACATTAACCACCGACCTCATGTTTAGCAGCACCAGGCCAAGGCCTGGGGTCTCCTGGGCCTTGACCCACAGCCTTCCCACGTGGGGGGTTGAGGGGGGGGAATGGACACAAGGCACCGCTCCCTCCTCACTGATGAAACACCCCTCCCCTTTGAACCATATCTCCCCTGACCCATAACAACCCCAGTAGCTGTGGAAGTCCTCCCATCCTCAGAGAAACCCGTTCAACACCCACCCTCTATGGGCCGCCCCGACAGGCCGGCAAGCGGGACCCCACCCCCAGCCCCCCTCCCCGGGACTCCCTCTCTCCCAGTGAGTCCCCCTTCCCCATCATATGGGAGGTGCCCCCCATCTTCCCCAAGGGCCATCTCCCCCCCTGGGGCCTGGGGGATTGCCCCTATCCTCCCTAACCCATTCCCCCCACCCTCAGGCCCCACCTACCTCATCCCCCCCCCCAACCCCCTTAAAACCACGAAATAAAAACAGAAACAGCAGGTCCAGCAGTGGCAACAGCAGGGATGAGCTCAACACACTTTGCGCTACCCTCCGAGACAGACTCCAAAGAAATTACTCACTGGTTCCGAGCAAACGTCGCTGTTCTCAATCACGTTGGCATCCCCGACAGCTTTTCCGATTTCCATCTCGAGAGATGCCAGTGACTCCTGGGCCTGCAACGAGGAGAGATGGCACCAGCGCGTGTGATTAACAAAAAGGATGAAAGGCAAGCCACGCATCTCACTGCTAATATGGAAACTTGCACTGGGTCCACGCAGGGAATCTCTTTGATGCCAGGCTCGCATGGGAGAACGCTGGCATCACCTCTCCCCATCCGGCAGGACAATTTGACTATTCTGAAAGCCGCAATAGTGGGGAAATTTTACTAGCAGCTTTGTGTTGAGGTAAGAATCCAGCAGACTCGCTATGGCAGGAGCTGGGCTTAGGTGTGCAAGTACCATGTGTAAAATAGAGCTGAAACGGGTACCCGATTTGGTACCTGTGGGCAATACCCACATTTTCGGATATCCAAATCAGTGCCTGAATACCAATCAAGTACTCGGAAAAAACAAAATTTCAGTTACTTATTTTCCGAATACCTGAAATCACCCCAAATCCTGGGTAGAATACACGTTCGATAAATCAAACCCGACAGAGAGGTTATATCCCTGCAGGCAGCAAGAAAAGCCACCTCACTGGAGAAGTTGGCTGCCCACAGGAAAGCCCTGACCGAGTCAGAGTCCCTTGCCTGCAAACGGTCTTCTCCCTTGTTCCAGCTGGAGGAACAATTATTTTCATATTCTTTCAATTTGGGGGACGGGCACTTGACCTGTTAATGCTACATTACACCAAGGCAGAAGCACCAAGAAGCCTTTGTAAGGGCCTTAAGGGCCAGTGATTCAGGACCTACTGGTGTGTCCCGGGAGCATAGCCAAAGGCAGCCCGGAAACTCTACGAACCCTGGGGCAGCTACCTTTTGTCCCCTGCCGATACGTACCCCCATCCTGCTGCCTGTCTGGCTATCCATGCCACTGAGAAGCGGAGACAGGGAGCGGCTTCCCACCTCTGCCAGCTCCCTGCTGCCACCTGGGATCAGGCCGCCCAGCCACTCCTGGTCATGGATTTATTCTGACAAGGTGGGTCCTGGGCCCGTTAACTACGTTTCGGTGAGTCTCGCCCACACAAAAAAAAAAAAGAAAAAAAAAAAGGGCAAGCTCCCTGCGCTCTAACCGAGCAACCGAGGTTTCTCTTGCCCCAGGGAGTCTGACCTGCACACGGACGACCTTTCCGAGCGGAAGCATGAATTTGGATTGCGGATGCAGCGTGCGGCACCCCAGGAATCCCTGGCTGCAGTCACAGCCCCTAACAAGCCAGCCCAATTCAGAGCAAGTTCAGGACTGAAGGTCTAGAGAAAGGTTAAGGGTAAGACACCTCGCAACTCCGGGGCTTTGCTGGGCACCGAGGGAAGCCTCATCATCCCAGAGTGCCCGGCTCCCAGCAGGCGGGCAAGTCAGACGCTGTCTGGAAGCAAACATGTCTCCCACCTTACGTGATGGCCCAATTCTGGAGCGCGGTGATAAGGAATCACCCCTTGCGTTCCTCTTCCCTTTGCAGAGACTATCGCAGGGATGAAATGAGGAGAAGCTGGGGATTTATTCCTGTGTATCTAGTGGCAGGGGAGGAGACCCGCACTATTGGGTGTAAAAGCGTTCCTGTAACACTCGCTCTTATTTCCAGCATGGACTTGACTCAATTCATTACAATCATGCATTTACAGAAGAGCAAGCCTAGCCCTCTGGTCACGCGGGCCACAGAGCTTCTAACCTGCCCGCACTGGCCTCTCTCAAGCTGCGGGAAGCTTGACTTCTAGAAGCTCCCAGTGTTACTTGCCCCAGGTGCATCTGTGCAGCCGTGGTCAGACAACCACTGGACACAGAGCTTAGTTACTTTGTTATTCCTAGGCCTGAAACTCTATCTAGGGTTTTTTTTCGGTTACCATCGAGAATCACGGTTCTCAACTCGTTTTAAGCGAGAAACGGTAACTGAGAAAAATACCAATTCTCAACATTTCTCGGTTAAGAATTTTCTCGAAATACCATTTATCGTCGATAACGAGAAATCTTGTTACCGTCGAGAATCACAGTTCTCAACTCGTTTTTAGCGAGAAATGATCACTGAGAAAAATACCATCCTCGAAATACCATTTACCGTGTAACACTTACCGTGTACCACATTCATTCTGGTAACGTGCATGCCCACAGTGGCGTTTTGCACATGACCGGGATGAAGGCGGCACACAGTAAGCAGTACACGATAAATTGCTGTAAACGGTATTTCGAGAAAAACTGCTCGACGAGATCTCTGTTCTTGAGATTGTACTGAAATCTCAGTGACAATTCTCGACGCTCGTGATATTTTTGCGAGAAAAAAAAAATTGCTTCTCGTTGGACTCCGGCAGACCCCATTCTTGGACTCCGGCACTTAGCCACGTATGGTGATCGCAGTCCTGGCACAGTTCGATCACCAACTGGAGACTAGGCTTGGGGTCCTGAACCCTGATGCAGCTGCATCGCATCCCCTGCTCTGTCCCCTCCTGCTGCTTGTTCTGGCCCCCCGTGCCACTGGAGCTAGGGGCAAGATAGGGAGAGGAAGGGTGTGGCTTCCTGCAGCTTCCCCGTCTCCATCTGCTTCCCCCTGCCTCATGCCGGCTCCCCACTGCCACCAGATTCTCAATCCTCCCAACTGCTGCAGAAACTGGCCCTCGGTACTGCAGCCACCCAGCTACTTCTGGTTCTTGATTTTTAAGGAGGGCTCCCAAAACAATGTTCTGATGGGATATCACCCTCAAAGAGGTTGAGAGCCACAGCTCTCCGCTTCTGGCCCCTCCTGCAAGCATCTAGTTCCAAGTTAGCATCAGCTGTTATTCTACCACCACCACCACCGAGCAAAATCAATGCTTGGTCAAACCAATGGTACTTCCACCTGCAGTCTCCCCCTTTACCTTTGGCAAATCCCCAGCGATTTTCTGCCTCTCACTCCGATCCATTCTAAGTTTTGATAGCGTTTCATTTAACTGCGTTTTCAGCTGCAAAAGAGCAAGAAAGGCCGTTTAAGTTTGCATTCCTTCTGGATTCCCCCAGCGCGTTGCCAATTGCAACAAGAAGAAAAAAAGGGGGATAAGATGACGAACAATCATTATACACAGCAGATTAGTCAACATGGATTAAGGAGTTACAAGGAGAGCCAAGCAGCAGAGATCCCATTGGTAAAAAAGTGAATAGAAAGGAATGAGAGTTACAGAGATGAAGATCAGCCTAAAATGGTTTCAACGTGTGAACTTCATGACGAGTAGAATTATCAAGTGCACATCACTGAAGTCATACAAAGCTTTTTAGTAATGATTGCTGCATCCCAGCTGAATCACAGATGAATGACAGTCTTGGATGTAAACAGGCAGGCAATTTTATTCCTGCAGCTCACCGCTCAACTCCATTTCCCCCCATGCTGCCCGCTATGCCTGAAACCCCCTTCCCTGAACGCATTCGCTCTGCTCTCTCCCTCCCAACCTACCTCTCTTCCATCAGGCTTTCCCTAGCTCCTCACTTTCCACAGCTTATGCTCCTTCTACCATTTCACTGTTCAAGAGTCCTTTCTTGTTTGGGGATTAAACTAAGTACAACGCACCCAAAGGCTCAGGGTGGGTGGTCACGTACAGAAAAACTCCCAAGCCCTTCTTGCCAAATAAAAAGATGCTCCAGAAGATGCTCAGGCATGAGATTTGGCAAACCTCCAAGGGCAGGGAGTTCCATAGGTGTACAACTCCCACAGACTGCTCACTGGTGCTCCCTCTACTCCGCCAACCCCCCTCTTCTTCCCTGTAACTCAGCTAAGTACGCGCACCTGAGATTTCTCAACTCTGCGAATTTCTCCGTCTCTCCTCCCACGTTCCCCTCTCCCTTGGTCGTCACACTGCTTGACCATTAGAATATAAGCCCCTCAGGGGAGGGACCTGTCTCTACTCATGAATGTTCAGTGGCAGGCACATTGCTGGCGCTATATAAATAATTTCTAAACACGACGACGACCACAGCGTGGCCATCTCCGGACCTCTCAAGTCCAACACAAAACCTGGAATGGACCACTCTGGATCTGCCTCCAACAAAGGGTATTCTTGCATACTGGCTAGGATCATGGAGTGGATCCTTCGTGAGCACTACACCAGGGGTGGGGAACGTTTCCACCCTGGGGGCCCTCTCTGAACATTAGTACAAGCTCAGAGAGCCATGTGCAAGCTGGGAGCAGGGGTGTTTAAGAGGTGCACTCAAGAAAAGGAGGGCCCAGATGACCGATCTGTGCCATGGATCTGTCCCCTGTCCTTGCGTACAGGCCCTCATCTCCGTCCACTGACCCTGCGCTTGGTTTTTCAGTGGCTGGAGGTAGGAACTGGATCCAGGGGCCAGATCCAGGAACTGGAAAGGGGCCTCATAAAAAAAACTTGCCGTGAGCTGCATTTGGTCCCCAGCCTGCGGGTCCCTACAATGACCATTGTTTAACGCAACGGCCATTCAAGAATTTGGGTAGGAAATTTAGCCATCTTCGTTCTAATGAGAAGATGCGGCATTATGGCCGCAATGAGCCTGTAATTGCTGTGTCCATGCGTTTACCACATTAAGTATCAATGGTCTTCTGTGACCTCATTTAAGAGGCGGAGCTAGTCCAGGAGAGCTATTCCTAGAAGGCAAGGCCGATTGGCCCAAAATACATTCGCCTCTGGAAAAACTAAAACGGACTTTTTATTGCTCTTTGATACTGCTCGCATGTCTGACAACTCCTCCAGAACGATGGCTGCAAGCCAGCCCCGAACCTCGGCTGAACAAGCCAGGCAGGAGGCTTCGTTAGCACGGTTCCCTCTCCCCCACTGCCAGGGGTCTTGAGCGCCCGCAGCGGAGTTTAGAATGGGAGTGGGGATGCTGCTCCCCAGGGGAAGGTGCTGTGAACTGCATTCCCCTTAATGCCTCTCTCACACACACACACACACACGCTCCTAAGAACTGATCTCCCCCCCACCCCCGATTTCGGTCTGAGCTGCAGGGATAACCAGTTCCCCCTCCGACAATGCAGCACGGTGCATTTGCAGCAGTTGGGCCAACCTTACCCGAGCCCTGGGATTTTTAACCATTACAGCTAGGCTGAGAACACTGAGCTGACGCTACGGCGAACAATCACGGCATTTTAGCAGCATCCCTTTTAAGACGTGCATTAATTCTTTCAGCAAAAAGGTTCTCTCCAAGATGCACTTTTGACTCTCCGACAGACTTTGTAAAGCCGTTCTGAAACTGGCCAATAGGCGCATTTCTAGAGAAACGGTGGCTGCAGGCCTGTAGCAGGCGTGTGTGGTTGATACTAAACCAGGATCTGGAAGCTCAGACTGGAGAAAGAGTGCACAGTGAGCACAGGCAACCCTCAGCGCCGTGACACAGTTATTGCAAGGAAACAGCTGTGAGGTAGGAGAGTATTTGCATATTAATGAAAGCCTCATTCTGCTTCTAGAATTGGGAGAGGCAGTACTAAGCTCCAGTAGGACAAGGGCTTTTGTTTGTGAACTGGAGACATTACAGATCCCGGAGCAATGGACCAGTCCTGTTAGGGTCTAGCAGAAAGTTACTGCAATAAGGCCTGGCACAATTAATGCTTAGCATAGTAATCTACCACGCTCAGACAAACAAAGGAAAGCCCTGGCTTGGAAAGCTTATGGAAAGCTCTGCTCCAACACATTAAGGAATTACGCACTCCCAGAGCTTTAAATAACCATCATGTTAAATAAATAGGAATTATCTCACACGAGTTAACCACCCTCCTGGAAAAATGTACATATAAAGCAGCTGGCCTGACCCAGTTAGATCCTACTCTCTTTGGAAAGACTCACAAATAGGCGCTCTATTGGATTGGAGTCATTTGTACAGAGCGAGTTCTCTCCACTGTGTCTCAACAACTTGAGTTGTCGAGCTCTCCAATTTCATTCCCTTAGGCCTATGCTTCTATAGCAGGGGGTAGCCAAGCCCATGGGGTCCATGACCCGTTAGAGTGAGGCGTCAGCCTCATGTCCTCTTCCATGACCCTTCAAGTACTCAAGCCCCTCTCCCACTGGCTCTCAACTCAAAACCACCTCAGCCACTGATCTCGGGAGTAGACAGGAGCACTCCTCTTCAGAGAGCCTTCGCCGCCGCACTGGAGATACTCTCCTAGCCTGTCTCCTCCCCAGAGGCATTCTGAGGGGCTGATCTACTGGAGACAAGCTTGTGATCTGCCAGTAGATGACAATCTAGAACAGGGGGTAGAGTACTGAACAGCTTCCATACAAGGAGAGGCTGGATAGGTTAGGGCTCTTCAGCTTGGAGAAGAAACAGCTAAAACAGGATGTGACAGAAGTGTATAAAATCATGAATGGTGTAGAACAAGTTAATAGGGAGCTGTTATTTACCCTCTCTCTGATAATGGACTGGCAGCAGGTTTAAAACAAACAAAAGGAAGCATTTCTTTCCACTCAGCATACAATTCACTTATGGAATTTGTTGCCAGAGGATCTTGTGAAGGCCAGTAGTACAGCTGGGTTTAAACAAGGACTGGGTAAGTTCTTAGGAGGATAGGTCCATTCATAGCTATTAGTCAAGTTGGTATGGGGACATAATCTGTCAGTAGCTGGGACTAGATAGTGGGGAGTGGATCACTCCATTATGACCTGTTGGGTACTTCTCGGAAGCGACCAAAAAGCTGGCCACTGTCGGAGATAGGGTGCTGAGCTCAATAAACCATTGGTTGGACCCAACATGGCTCATATGCTTTATACTTAGGATTTGGACTCCCCCTCGTCCCCACCAGAGAAACACACGCAAAGCTCGATTACACCCCTTTGGGTAATTCAACAATTCTACGTACGCCCACAGCTACAGTCATCTGTCTATATTGGACACCATCCACAAACCATTTCAACCGCGCAACTAGTTTGTGGATTGTGGCCCCAGCATTTAACTTCTATTTTTAGACTGTCTTTAAGCTCTTAAGGGCACCGGGAAAACAAAATGAAGCTTATAAAGCCCTAGCTATGCCATTATTAGGAAGACAGACAAATTGTTGAAGTCAGGCTACAAAAAGTGGTTGTAACGGACAGACACTGAGCTGAAGAGGTTAGCAGACAGACAGGATTGGGACAACTTTCTCCACTTAACGAACAAAATGTATTAAGAACTAAGTTGGCGCCCAGTGGAGAGCAAGCGTCTTACCAAATTTAACTCTTCATTCTGTCTTACTGCTTCAGAATATGAGTCATCAAGTTTTTTCTGCAATTCAGTCAACAGATCTTTGAGCTGAAATGAAGTTTAGAATTTTTTTAGGTTTGGTCTCCTTAGGATGCTCATTTTTCTTCTGCTCGGTTAATAGCGTGTCCAGCTACCCTAAAGTCACAAGCACAACAAACTTCTCCATACTCCTTACGGCAAGCGCTTTTTCCTTTTGCCAAAGTCATGTCACAGAAAAGCCAAAGACAATTAGAGGAGATAAGTTTACCTCTCGGACTTCTGAAACGTAAGTCGATCGCTCTAGCTCAGCTTTTTCAAGTTCACTATCCAAATGTTCTCTCTCTTTTTTAAGCTAGAAACAGGGGAAAAAAACACTCAAAGTTAGATATGTTGCTTGGTCGCCAAACTCTGCTTTTAATTAGGGGCGGGAAATTGCAGATTTGGATCTGTTATGGGTCTGAATCTTTCATTTCCAGGTTTAAATATGGATTCGTATTACAGATCCTTATTTAAATCAATTTTTAAAAAGTAATAAAGAATTAAAAAGCCATTGTGCATGCATAAAATGGCTGCCGAACTAGTCTGCGCAGATTGGCCACCATTTTGGAAAAGGGCAGCTGCAGCATCGCTGCCATTTTGGAAAAGGGCAGCCAGTCTGCGCATGCACCAAATGGCCATTGCGCAGGTGCATATTTGCTGCCCTCTTCCAAAATGGCGGTGACACTGCTGCTGCCGTTTCGAAAATAGCTGCGCATGCGCGGAACGGTCCAGCGGACGTTTTTCACATGAACGATTTTTTCATTTTTAGATTTTTAAACTAAACTGCAATGGGCGTATTTGCCCCAGTTGCAATTTGGTACGGATTAATCTGAATCTGCCAATTACGGGCAGTTACAGATTCATCGGAATCCAAATCTCCCACACCTACCTTTTATTGTTTTGGGAAAGTGCTATTAGCCTCTTATTGCTATTGACTGTAAAGCCATGCTTCTCTGTTCTCAGACTTTACCCACTGGATGAATTAACAGTTCAAACAAAATTCTGACTCATCTCTGAACGTACGCAAAATGCAAGAGTCTAACGTTAGCATTAATTTCTACTGAATTCAATTCCGAAGACAGAATTCTGCAATTCCAATATCTGATCTGAACTGGGCATTTTTGTCTGTTCCAATCGAACACCGAAGAGAACGCTAGCCCGTGCTGATCAAAATGGACCGGGGTGGCAGGGTGTAAGGTTGTTTGCATACGTGCAAAATGGCGCTATCCTTCCTTAAAATGGCATCATTGGACCCTCAAGGACAGCGCCATCTTGCACATGCACAGAACAGCCCAGTGCCATTCTGTGCACGTGCGAACAGCTGTCCCCCCACCCCGAATGGAGTTCTGACTATAATTTTTATCATCCGAAATCTGATCAAAAAAACAACACTAGCTGTCCTATTTTCAGGAAATATTTTGCGGAAATGGAACAGCCTTTTTGCACCACCCCTAAAATTTATCTTTGGTACCGACCACCCAACTAGATCTTAGGAGCTTAATCTCATAAAAGGTACAAACCTCCACACTGACTTCAATAAGGCTAGGACTGTAACCTGCAGCGTCCACAGTTTGAAATTCTTCTACTACAATTTAGCCTACGGCCGGGGACCCGTGCCCACTGGTTTCCCCATTGGTGGCAATGGAAAAAAAACACAGTGAACCTGGGTCCCTGCTTACAGTACAAACCTATTCTATGCATGCAAGAGATCCTAATAGCTTTAAATTGCCAAAATGACTGAAGTTTCAGATCCTATTGAAATGTACACTTCAAATGGATGAAATCTGCCAGCGCACCAAATCAACGTCTTTGATTTCTTCCTTTAATCTCTCCACCTCGTGCTCTAAAGAGCCGACAGAAGAACGCATCTGCAATTGGAGATAAATTGGAGGTGAGCAGCGACGTGGCAGAACAGGAAGGCAGTCTAAAAATAGACGTTTTCAACATTGGTTCAAGTTTTAAACCTCCCCCACCCCCCCAATCCCCATCCCTGCCCCAATACACGTCAGCTCCACCCCCCCACCAGAAACTTTCCTCTGCCGGAGATTCTTCGATCCTAGGCAGCTACAGATTTTCTTAAAAACAAAAACTAGAGGAGGAAGCAGCTGCCCTTACAACAGGGGAAAAGGCTCCTAACCCTCTCCTAGTTTTTAAATACTATGGGAGGCAACTCGGGGATTAATGGCAGAACAGGGAATGACAGCCATATTGCGCCAACTGTAAGATTAAAAAAATGAGGTATTAAATATTTTGACCAAAAAAAGAGCAGCTTTTGTTATTTGTGTGTTACCCGCCAGAGAAGGAAATACAAGTTTATTTATTTATTTATTTATTTGGGGGGGGGGGGTGTGTCCTATGCCACAATCCCACTCGGGGGGGCTGTTATACTGAGACACCCCCCTTGCCATGGGTGTGAGGGTGAGGCTAACGTCACAATCGCCCTGCGAGGGGACCAGGGGAAGGATTTTTCCTGCAGTATAGTAAACTCTTTGTAGCTTTTATATCATCAGGGACTCGGGTTACCTGCATTTTCCCCATTGGTGACTGGGGCGGGGGGGGAGGGGGGGGACACAGTGAACATGGGTCTCTGATTATTATAAATTGTATAAAATATTTATATAGTCCCAACAATATACCTGGTGCTGTACAATCATGGTTAGAGAACAGTCCCTGCCCTGAGGGGCTTACCATTGTAAGGAGACAGACACGGGAGAGGACAACATTGGGAGAGACAGGGAGACATTCACATGGGTGGGCGGGTGGGTCTGCTGCCGCGGTGAGTGTGTCTCCTTTCCCACGGACACACCCCCATCTTCGCCCACCTCCACCCACGGAGCCGCCTCCATTTTGTCGAAGGGCTCTGTAGGGGGTGACGGGCGGGTGACGGGGCGTGCATCGGGAGCACGCACGCACCTCCACCCCACTGCCTGCGGTGTTCACATGGGCAAACACCGGTAACACACCCACCCACCACTGCGACGTTTCCGTAGACACCCCCACTGGTGGAACACCCTCCCGCACACCCGGGGGGGCCAGCACGGCCATGTAAAAACGGCCTTTGTTACAAGGAGAAAGGTGCCCCGGCTAGAGGGACGGGAGAAGCAGGACACTCTTATTAAAAAAAAAAAACAGCCTGGGCTCGACACATCTAAAGTACTGCCTCCCCCCTAATGTCCACGCCTGGCCTCTAAGGTCAGCTGGGAGCATCCTGGTGCAAGTTGCATCTTTGTAGCAGCAGGTTTCAAAGCTTTGAAATGCCCTCCTGCCTTGGAGGCTTGCCAAATCCTGAGCCTGCCTGATCATCTTCCACAGGTGATGCTAGGTTGTTGGCCAGGCATTTAGCATCCAGGATTAGGGAAAAACTGATGATGATATAAATCTTAATCTTTATTTTTATATAGCACCCCCCTGACATAGCACTCAGAGTGCTTTATGCGTAACATTTTAACACAACTTTTAACCCTCGCAACAACCCTGTGAGGTAGGTTAGGCTGAGAGAATATTGTGGCAGTGAGTTTCCGGCTAAGGTGAGACTAAAAGCAGGGTCCCCCCCTGCCCCAAGTACTGCACACTCAGCCATTACCACCACACTGGCTCCCTAACATATACATATATTAGCCTCTCAGCCTCCAGGGAAGTACAGGATAGGAAAAAAAATAAAAATATCAGTATAAACTGCCCTCAGCCCTTTTCTGGAGAAGAGTGGCATATACATTCAAAATAATTGTTGCGTTACTGTTCCTGATCTTTTAAGCCAGTGCTAAACCAGCCTCCTATTATTATGGGTAGCAAATATTCTTCCTGTTTACAAGAGAAGATGGTCTCCCTTCCATGAAGCATAAATAGCGAAACCCCGCAGATTTAGCCATGTCTGAGCAGCTGATGGCCTGTCAGCCCCTGGTCAAAAGCTTGGTCGGCCTGTTAGAAACCCATTTTCATGGAGGATTTTTTTATCCATCAGATCCCACATTCACTTCAGACACCCTGGAATTTCAACGTTTCACACTACACACAGTTAAGAAAAATGGGGGAAACTGGTTTGACCTATGTGGCTTCCAAAAGATGGGAGAAAGTATTCAAGGGGGGTGGGGGGGGGGAAGAGGGGGGAAGGGCTCTAACTTCTTTTTTAAAAACAAAGAAACAAAATCAAGGAAGCTTGCCTAGCGACTACCACAAGGATAATGAGTCTCCATTACGGATACTTAAGTGCATTAATGGATTCAAAGGAACGTTTATGAATACACAAGTAATACTGCAGTTAACACTGCAACGAAGAACCATACTCTGTCTCAATGAAAAGGGTCGCTTTACGCATAATCCAAGTTCCTAAACCGGGATCCATAAGCCACTTGATCCAGAGGCGCCTCACTGAAGTTCTTACCTCCTGATTAAGTGATTTAGCATCATGGCTACAGCTAATTTAGTACCCGCAGGTAATGCCCACATTCATAAGCACCATTACGAGGATTTGATGGACTGCCTGATCACTGATTGGGGACCTGGATACACAGCAAAAACCCAGTAATTTCCAATGCCGATTTATGGATTATTTTTTTAAAAAAAATCAGGATGGAAAACGGGGGGAAAAATTGGGACTGAAGTCAACATTCCAGGACACCGGAGACCCGAATCAGGTACTAATTCATACCCAAAATTTCCAAGTCAATTTGGGTCAATTTCAAGTCAATTTCAAATACCAGAAATTTGAAATGTTTTTATGGGTCCTTTGCCTATAGGCAAAGGGAACGCTTTATGGGGAGGTTGTCTGTCGGTCTGGCTCCGATTTGGGTATATACTGAGAGACGGAGACAGATGATGGATGGATACAAGACTACCAATATATTCCAGGGGTTTGGCAAACCGCGATTCAGGAACCGCGAGCGGCTCTTTGCCAGTTCAAGCGAGGCTCTTGGCTGGTCCCAGAACCCACACTGTTGGGGTTCTTAATGCTCCTTGCACCGGAGTCTCAGCAGCTGAATCCCAGCTGCTCCCTCACAATCTCAGCAGCCAGGGCTGCAGCAGCTCAAGCAAGCAATCACAAAGCAGGAGAGGATTGCATGCCACACAGCTCTTAGACATGGGAGCTTTGGCCATTTGATAGACTGCATCAGAATGGTCAGTTTATAGACAAGACTTTGAGCAAAATGGGCATCTGGTGCATTCCAGACTGCATTCCGTTTATGCCCAACACTCATGTCATCACTTAAGAAACGGGGGTCGGATCAATGTTCTCCTGCGAATCACAAGAGGATGCTGAAAACCCAGTGGTGACTAATTCCAGAAGGAAGCAAGAAAATTTAGCCCCTGGATCCCCATTTCTCCAAAATGTACCTACCTGTCTGAGTTCCGTCTGCGACTCTTCAATTTTTTTTTTCCATTTGCTCTCCTCCTCTTCCACGCTCCTCTGCAACCTTTGCAAAATCCCTTCCTACCAAGACAGGATTTGAGTTACCTTGATAAATCATAGCAAAACCCGAGGCTGTTGGCAGTTTAATTGGATGCACTGGACAAGGTTCCCCCTACCGTTTCTGCAAGGACTGCCTTGTACTTCTCACATTCCAGCTGATGCATGACATGCACCTCCTCGGCCTCCTTCAACTTCTGCTCCATGGCCTACAAAAAAAGAGACATCACGCAGGTCAGATTATAGACAACAGGCTAACATTCCCTACTCATCCTTCCTGATGCCACAATTAAGCCCTGCTTTTTAAAATATATATTTTATTAGTTCACCTTCCAACGGCACAACGCTCAGGAAGGGATGAAAAGGAATCAGATGCAACCATCAGCCAACGTTCCTTCTGTACCTCTGCCAGGACTAAAGAGATCATGTCCCCATTGAGAAAGAGAGGTAAGCTTCATATAGACTCAAACAATACAGATCTAAGTGATTTCACACACCATGGAGCTTGGAAACGCCATGGGCAGGGATGAATACTGTTCCCAGCAGTATGCAACCGCACAAAAGTGGAAGGTGTTATACAGGGCACAAGCTTATAACAAAGATGTCTGTCACTTTGCGATTCAATCAAGATATTTAAACAGGAGCCAGCCCGTCTGTCGTACAGGGGCCGTGTAACAGCACGTCCTTGCCAAGGGTAAGCTGAACAATCCTAGTTAGGAGAATGTGCTGGGTTTTATTTTTATCAAATTGGAAGGTAGTTCTTCACATGGCGAGAGAAAACACGTCCTGGAGTTTTGTACAATGATTTGTATCTGGCCCTTTTAGAAGCAGGTCAAATTATTTAAACTTATTTATTTGAATTTATATTCCGCCCTTTCTCACAGGCGCAGGGCAGCGTACAAACATACAATATCATATTATATATTATTAGCAGCAAGCATTTATATAGCACCAGCCATATACCTGGTGCTTTACAAAGTAATTGAATAGACACAGTCCCTGTCCTAGGGCTTACAATCTGAGAGATAGGGGGGTGAGGGAGATGAAGGAAGGGGAACAGAGGGAGAGACAAGGGGTGCAACATTCACGAGGATGCGAGGTCCCGGGTGCACGCGCTTGGCTTAGTTACATCAAGAATGATGGCTGGTTGGTCCGTGTGGTGAGGATATGAGTACACAGACCTCAGGTAACAGATTGTATTGGATGGAGGATATCAGCAGGAGATAGGTGAGGGGAGCGAGGGAGGGCAGAGCAGAAGAGGTGGGTCTTGAGGAGGGATTTTAAGGTACGAAGGGAGGGGGCGAGGCAGATGTGGGCAGGGAGGCAGTTCTAGGTGTGGGGGGCAGCTAAGGAGAAGGGACGAAGGTGGTTAGGGGAGCAGGGGAGGCGTGGGAGGGCAAGAGAGGGGACAGAGGAGGAGCGGAGTTCACAGACTGGAGTATGGAGGGAAATTAGCGCACAGAGGTAGGGGGGAGCAAGGTTGTGAAGAGCTTTATACGTGAGGACTAGGAGCTTGTGCAGGATTCGTTCAGGAAGGGGGAGCCAGTGACAAGAGGAGAGGAGGGGCTGCATGTGGTCAAAAACAACAGGCGAGGTGGATGACCCTGGCAGCAGAGTTTTGGATGGAGATAAGGGGAGAAATGTGAGAGCGGGGGAGGCCAGCAAGAAGGAGGTTACAGTAATCGAGGCAAGAGATGACCAGGGTGTGAACAAGTGTTTTGGCAGAGACAGAGAGAAAAGGGCGAATCTTAGTAATGTTATGGAGGGAGAAGCAACAGGATTTGGCATCAGAGTCGATGTAGGGTTTAAAAGAAAGGGGTGAGTCAAAGATGAAGCCTACGCTATGGGCTTGGGGGACAGGAAGGATGGTGACCCCATCGCTGAGGATCGACAGGGAAGAGGGAGAGGAAGAATGAGGGGGAGAGATAAGGAGTTCAGTTTTAGCCATGTTGAGTTTGACTTGACATTGAGACATCCAGGTAGAGATGTCAGAGACACAGCTGGTGAGGCGAACTTGAATAGATGGATTGAGACAGAGAGAATAGAGAGATAGAGTTGAGTGTCATCAGCGTAGAGGTGATATTGGAAGTCATGGGAGAAAATGAGTTTGCCTAGGGACAGGGCATAGATAGAGGAGAGGGCCAAGAACAGAGCCTTGGGGAACACCATCGAGAGTGGAAGGGAGGAGGTGGAGTTGGCAAGAGACACATTGAAGGAGCGGTCAGAGAGGTAGGAGGAGAACCAGTAGAGCACGGAGCCACGGAAGCCAAGGAAGTGAACTGAATCCAGCAAGAGTGAGTGGTCAACTGTATCAAGGGCAGCAGAGAGGTCAAGGAGGACAAGAATGGAATAGAGGCTATTAAGATTTAGCCATAAGAAGATCGTTGGTGATCTTAGCGAGAGCAGTTTCAGTAGAGTGAAGGGGGCGAAAGTCAGATTGGAGGGGGTCAAGGGAGGAGTTGGCGGAGAGGAAGTCGAGGCAGCGGGAGTAGATAAGACGTTCAAGAAGCTTGGACGCAAAAGGAAGGAGTGAACAGGACGGTAGCTAGAAGGATCAGAGGGGACAAGAGTGGACTTTTTGAGGATAGGAGAGACAGTGGTGTGCTTGAAGGCGGATGGGAAGGAGCCAGAAGAGAGGGAGAGGTTGATGATGTGCAGGAGGGAAGGGGCGACAGTGGGAACAATGGACGTCAGGAGGGGATGGGGTCAAGGGGGCAAGTGGAAGGGTTGGAGGAGGAGAGCAGGGAGGAGATTTCTTCAAGGGAGGTGGGAGGGCAGGAGGACAGGAGAGAAGGAGGGGAAGGCGGGAGAGGGGAGGGAGTAGGAAGAGGAGAGCAGCGGGAAGCGATGTCGAGGCAGATCTTGTCTAACTTGGAGGTGAAGAAGGAAGCAAGATCCTGAGCAGAAAGGGAAGAGGGAGGACGACAGGGGGGCTTGAGAGACCCCCAAAGGAGAGGGTAGCAGGGGTGACTGAGTCGGAGGGGGGAGATCCAAGTTTCAGTAAGGGCAAGGAGCTGGAGGGAGAGAGGAAGAGATCATGGATGTAGGGGGCTTTGTTGGCAGAGGAGCGACAGTTCCAAAGGGAGCAGGAGAATGGGAGCTGATCAGTGGGAAGGTAGAGAATGGGGATAAGATACATTTAATGTATACATATAAATACATGTTACATGCATACATACATGTAACATAATTATGGACACAGAGCTGATACAAATGAACGTAAAATTTTGATTAAAGTTAATACCACTCCTGCCCCCAATCCCTATCCCCATTCACCAAAAGCCTGGGCAAAGTCAGTCAGTCTTTCATTTAGCACCAGCAACGCTCCTAGCATTTAACCATCGCAACCGGTGACAAGACATCTGATTTGGGATGGGCAAGGGGGAGGGGCACACAGGGAGAGACAGGGACAGATTCATGAAGTTGAGACGTTGCAGGCGTGTGTTCTTCACTTAGTTAGAACGGAAGTAAGGTGATCGTAGAGGAGGGGTGGGCAAACTCAGGCCCTGGGGGCCAAACGTAGCCTGTGGCTACTTTTTGTGTGGCCCCTTTCTAGTTCCTAGATCTGCCCGCCCCTGGATCCAGTTCCCATCTTCAAGTGCTGAGAAAATTAAGGTCAGGTAAAAAAAGGGGGAGAGATGGGAGGCAGGGCACACACGGGTCAGGGACAGATCCATGATGTGGAATCTCCTCTTCCTGAAGGCACCTCTTCAGCACTCCTACCCCCACCCCCCCTTTCTCTGTGGTCCTTGGAGCTTGTACTAATTTTCAAAGTGGCCCTTAGGGAAGGAAACAGCTCCCCACTCCTGTCCTAGAGGAAAAGACAGTATAAGGAGAAGCATCTACAGGACGAGAAGATGGGGAGCCTGATGGAAGAAGTAGGGTTTTAGGAGGGATTTGGAGGGAAGAAGGGTGAGGAAAAGCAGAGAGTCTGCCTGTGTCTGTTTTCCGGAAGGGGTGTGAGTGCTTGGGGATGGCCTATGAGAAGGGGCGAAGATGGTTTAGGATGGGCGGGTGATTTTTATTGTTTTAAAACGTTAATATCAGCAGTGTTGTTTCAATGCAGCTTATCTCAAAAAGCTATGAGGGGGACTCATAAATATCAAAATACTGCCAGCAAAGTTTAGGCCATTTGTACCGACCTTAACGTTCTCTCCTCCTGGTGCCTCTTTTACGTATTCTCTTGCCGTCTTTTCAAACCCATGTATCCATTCGCTGTGACTCTGCCAGGGGAAAAGAAGGGGTTACTTCAAATCCTCTCCAATTGGAAATCTCGCTGACAAGATCATCAGTTAAGAAAACACTAATTTACCCAGCTGTGAATTACCAGGTGAGCTTTCAGCACTCAATGGCAGGGATCTAACAGGCAGGTTTTGTTCAGTTACGTCGGCCATTCTGCGTTCACTGCCAGTTCACCAGTGAGAGGGAGGGGATTCTGATGGACTTGTATAACAGAAGATTGTCCCATCAGGGCTGAGGTGGGGTGGGGTGGACCAAAAAAAGATCAGCTTGGCACAGAGAATGCTAGGCTGTTGAGGCTCCAGAAGGCGCGATTTTCAAGATTCTGAGGAGAGGTGAAACGGGTACCCACAAAAAACAGATATTCCCATTGGAATTACAGCACTCAGCTCAACCCAACCACGTGAGGCTTTAATTGGTACCCGATTTGTGCCAAAGGGGTTACCTGATTTACCAAAATACTGTTACCAAATTTCCATTTCCACAACATTCAGAAACACGAGGGGGGGAGGAGGGAGTGAAATGGTACATCGCGACCAGTTAGTAAAATGGAACTATCAAAAGTGAAACCGTAAGTTGGAATTGGTCGGTAAGAGAGTCAGTAAATCAATCGATAAAATCTCCTCCATTCTATGGGTAATTTCAGACGTTACGAGATCTCTGCTCACCAGAGTGAATCCCGTGTGGTGGCAGCGATCGCGGTAACGTCGGTTTGGTCCCCGCCAGATGTTCGCTACGGTGAATTTCTGGTGGGGATCAAAGCTACCCATGGTTCTGGAGAACCGTGGTTAGATTGGCCACGATCCAGGATGGGCCCAAAGTAACGTCTGTTACCTTGGCCCATCACAGACCGTGGCCCCGATCACGGTACGGGATCAGGCGCAGCGAACACCTGTCTCCCTGAGGGCGGGCGGCCGTGGGAGCACGGGGGGGGGGGCAGGGTTGTGCCCTGCTAGGTACCATCCCATCTCCCTCCTCCACTTTGCATCCAAACTNGGCCGTGGGAGCACGGGGGGGGGGGCAGGGTTGTGCAGCCGCACGTTGCGCCGTGCAGCCCTGTCCCCCGCCAAGATTCCCCAGCGTGATGGACGTCTGGCTTCATCACAGACCGGGATCAGAGAGAGATCCCGGTCCAGGATTCAGCATGGCGGGCCACACGGCCCGTCACGTCTGAAATTACCCTATCTCCCCTGCCGTTATCCCCTCCATCCATCACATCCTCAATTTATCACTTTCCACTGCGGCCGTTCCTGCTGCCTTCAAACATGCTGTGGTCACCCCACTCCTCAAAAAACCTTCCCTGGACCCTACCTGCCCTGCTAGGTACCATCCCATCTCCCTCCTCCACTTTGCATCCAAACTGCTCGAGCGTGCTGTTCACGTTCACTGCCTGGACTTCCTTGCAACTCAGGTCATTCTTGATCCACTCCAATCCAGCTTCCGCCCACTTCATTCTATGGAGACAGCCCTTGTCAAAGTCTCCAATGATCTCTTTGTGGCCAAGGGCCATTACTCTAGCCTCATCCTCCTAGTCCTATCTGTTGCTTTCAACACCGTTGACCACCATCTGCTCCTTGACACTCTGTCGTCCTTTGGATTTCGGAACTCCATCCTATCCTTGTCCCACTATCAGTTGGGACCAACAAAGCAACCTTACTTTCTTGGCAAGGTCATCAAACGTGCAGCACCTCAGTCCTGGGCCCTCTTCTCTTCTCTCTCTACACTTGCTCCCTTGGTGCTCTGATCTCCTCCTATGGCTTTCAGTACCATCTTTATGCTGAGGATCCTCCGATCTACCTCTCTATACCAGAACTCTCACCCAGAATTCAGTTTCAAATCTCAGCCTGTCTGACATCGCTGCCTGGATATCTCACCGCCACCTTAAACGTAACATGGCCAAGACAGAAGTTCTTATCTTTCCTCCTAAACCCACTTCTCCCCTCCCGCCTCTCCTCATCTCTGTAAAGAACACGGTCATCCTTCCAGTCCCCTCAGCCCGCAACCTTGGGGGTCATCTTTGGCTCCTCTCTCCCCTCCTCTGCTCACACCCAAAAACACTGCCCAAACTTGTTGTTTACAAAGGTTTAGTCTTAACTAATGTCAGGACCCAAGGAATGAAACTAACTGACTAGGAGGAAAGGGGAGGCGGCAGCTGACTAGCTGTGCACACAACCTGTAACCTACTCTCACCGGCAAGCTACTAAAGGAGGGCAGGTATCATCTTACCAAGCTGGATGGAAGCGACACCTTGGGAAACAGTTTCTGCAACAACCGTCTCGTCTCCATCTCAACAGCCTCCACGTAGAGATGTCTTTCCTAAATTGGGGGGGGGGGGGGAGAATGGGTTCCACAAAAAAATTGGTCATTTCATTTTCATAGACACATCAATATCCTTCCTAGGACTAGAAATGACTTTCTGTAGCTCAACAACACTTCAGCATGACTAACGGGCAATTTCATGTGTTACCGGGTTTTGTTTTTATGATGCTGAATTGCTTCACAGCTCGGCCTTGATGTCTTTTTATTATTCAACCTATATTCTGAAAAACGCATCTTCCAATTCAATAGAGGCCTAAAGCATTTCGTACACTCCGTTTCATGAGTACATGACATAGCTGGGTGAGGCACCTGTATCATTTACCACCACCATAGTAACCATTCAAAATCGGCAATAAGTTAAGCCACATGTTAAGTGCAAAAATAAATAAATAAAAATTAAGATCATTGATTAAAGATAAGAACAACCCATACTGGCTTTGATCAATGAACATTTTGGGGGAGGGGGAACTGCTACTAATCATCTCATCAAACACACCCTCTGGGTTGGAACTAAAGCCAGAGGGGGACTTTGTCAATGCACATTTGAACCAGGCCAAGAAAGCAATATTGGCTAAAATTTTCAAAAATAGCCCAGTGGCTTAGAAGCTGGAGTCCTGTTGGCCTTCAATGGAGCCATGATGCTTAAATCTCCTTTGAAAATCAAATTCAAGCACTTTTGAAAATTTTACCCATTCTCTTCTCTAGAAATGAATTCACAATTCTCCAACAGGGAGACTCCCTTTCATCCTTCTTCCCAGAACCCTGGATGAAATGGACAATAATTGTTAGAGCGGGGCCAGGTTTCATTCACGCGGGACATTCAAAACATGCGCTTCAAGCCTGCTGCTGGGCTGTTAGAATCAGGCAGCATAAGCTAGTGGACGAAACACTCAGGCCACGTTCAACAAACAGTTAATTTGATGTAGCTGGGCGTTTTTTTCCATCTTACTCCTGAGTTGTTCATACAACCAGAATGCTCAACTGAAATTATATGGAAGGAAAAGAAGCACGCATGCCTGAAAAATCAGGAGTACATACTACTCCCCTTCAGTCTGCACTCTGAAGTAAACATCGGTGTGAACACTTATCAGTAACACAGTAGCAACTCTCACACCAGTGATCATTACGTCTTGGCTAGGGGGAGAAACTGAAGCAGTACTACTTTGGGTTTACATTTCATCAGAACACTACCCGAGTAATTACTTCGTAGTAGTGAAGCGGGAGTAGTTACTTTTGATTTAATTTAATACTCCGCTTGCTGGAATATGGCATTATTATGCACAGTGATGGCTTTGATCACTAGAGAGCCAATCCACAAAGCACTTACTCCGGAGAGCTTCAACGAGACTTCTCCCAGTGGTTTGTGTACCAGGCCTATATCTGTCATGCAGGACTGATGTTTTGCCAATTCAAAACAGACACTACCCTTCCTCCAGAACCACGCTTACAGTGGATTTTGAGCATGATCCAGCTCCCACTGAAGTCAATGGCTAAACTCCAATTGATTGTATGGAGCTGGATCGCGCTCTGTGTGTTTAAAAGGCAGCATTCTGGAAGTTTAGGAGTAAGACATCCTGCACTGGTACAAACAGAT
Source organism: Sphenodon punctatus (assembly GCA_003113815.1). NCBI lineage: Eukaryota > Metazoa > Chordata > Lepidosauria > Sphenodontia > Sphenodontidae > Sphenodon > Sphenodon punctatus. Next base: position 2,096,519 of record QEPC01011609.1, read on the forward strand.
TTTTTTATAAAAAATACAACCCCCAAAACTGCTATACTTTTAATGGGATGTCCACGGACACCGCCTAGACTCCTGCTCTGGAGTTACTCTGTAAAAAGGGACATCTGGGGTATTCACAATTTGGGGGGAAATACCAAGCTATGAAACTACAGTGCTGTGTCAGTTTTTTTAAGCAATGTAGATTCACAGATAAGAGGCAAGGGTCTGTTTAATCGAAATCTTCATACTCCAAGAAGCAATATTTAAAATGTACCGAGAGTTACCATAAGCATGTTCACCGGCTACTGTACTGAGCAAAGCTTTTTGAGACTGAATCCTGTTTCCCCTCTTCCTTTAAAAGGGCTGATTATATTATTTATTTATTCTTTTTCTTTTTTCTTTTTTTTAAGAGGGGGAAACAAGGGGTAATCAAGCATTTGTACTAATTTATTGCTTAATGAGCTCAACTCTGTCAGACACAGTTAATGCCAAATGCAAAACTAGTTCCTTTTGGCACAATCTACCCACAATCCAGAGTTTGGTTTGGCTTCCCCCCAAGTTCTCCTTTAACTTCCCTCCCTTTTTAGAATTAGAATTTGATGCTAGTTTGGGTGGCACTGAGAGTAGCCTCTTGGCATGAAACTAACAAACTCTTTTAGGCTTCCAGCAAAGAGAAAGCAGACTGGGGGGTGGGGAACAAGTAAGAGAAGATCTTGTATTTTAGGATTCACCAAACAGAGAACACATCACAACAGCTCTAACAATCGTGCAGAAGCAAATCAGCATGCCTACTGATTAAGAACAAATAAAAAGGAGCTTTAAAAAGGGGACAGGCAGAAGCAAAAAGGTGCAAGGAACACGAATGAGCATTCAGAACAGATTTTATTTAAATTGCAGTAAAAGTTAAATGCTTCGATTTGACTTTTTTTTAACAAAAAAGACAGCTGCAGATTTGTTTCTAGCAGTTAACATTACAACCTTGGCAGTCTTGGTCACTTTGTCCTGCAGCAATTTTTCAGTTGAGGCCAATGCTTCCATTGCCTTCCAGTTTTTCTTCCGAAGGTCCTAATCGTTTTTAGAAAGAATGGTTTCAGTTCAGCCAATACTCAAAACTGTTGCTGCTTTCAGTTTCAGAGAGAAATAATTTGCATTACGCTTGGTAATTTGCATTTAAATGCTGGTTACTGCAAGATGGTTTATTTATATTTTTTTGTATTATTTTTTGGTTGGTACGATGATGCACACGAGCAGAAAAACGAGTGCCATGTTAAGAGAGTCTGAATGAAAAAATAAAATGAGTGCCAATTTCCCCACCCAAAGTGTTTCTGGAATGACCCCCGGGGTGTTCGTGCACTACAAATCGGATATGGCTACTAGCAATCCTGCACTTTGACTGCATTTGTGAGAAAGAAAAGGAAAGAACTTTAAAAGTGAGGAACACAGACACCAAACCACAGGTTACAAACAGAGCTTTAGGCATGTTGAGTTGCAGAGCCTAGAGTCAACCTCAATATATACAGCTGCGTAGACATCAAGACCCTGGTCTTGCTACTGGATCCGCGTCGGCTGATCTTTACGATCCCGCCCGTGAGTGTCTGTGTAGGCCAAGGGTGGGGGAACCTCAGGCCCGGGGGACCAAATGCAGCCCGCAGCTCATTTTTTAAATCTGGCCTCTTTTCAATTCCAAGATCTGGGCCCTAGATCCTGTCCACACACCCGAAGTACTAAAGAGACCGAGTTCAGCGGAAGGGAATGGAGATGATGACATGCATGCAGGAAAAAAGGGAGAAATCCTGGATCCTCCTGTTCCTGATAGCACCCCCTAACCACCCCCACTTTTACGCAGCCTTCAGAGCTTGTACTGCTCTTCTCCACGGTCCTCGGAGGGAAAAGGTTCCCCCCACCCACCCATGATGTAGGACAAGGGGCCTGACTGTGCAGGAAGACAGTATTATGCATCAAGCTCAGAGTCACTAAAAGGGAGTCAACACTCCAGCGCTCATCTCTTCCACCTTCCTCGGCTAAGAGTGTTCCAAACCCATTCCAAGTCTGAATGAATAAGACATTAACTCACTGGCTCTCTCTCTTTCTTTCTTGGCAAGCAACAGAGACAGAGATATCCTCTGTCTCTATTGCCGATATTTGGGACCAACAAAGCAGCCTTACTTTCTTGGCAAGGTCATCAAACGTGTACTCCACAAGATTCCACCCTGTAGGGTTTTCCCCATTAGGAGTCGATGGCCCACACAATCCACTGGCTTTGGAGAGCTTGAATGGGACTTCACCAGAGCATGAATCGTGGCTCAAGTTAACTAGACTTAAAATTACTGCCCTATCCGCTATCATGAAAAGGCTCGGAGGAGGGCAAGAGGACTCTATGTTTGAGCTTGGCTTTCAAAGGCTGCAGAACTGTAACTCCATGGCAAATTAAGTCCTGTTTCGACTGCTGTCTCAGTTAGGATGCCAGTACTGGAAATCCAGATGCTCGCATAAATGGTTTACTCGTGTTTTTTTTGTTTTGTTTTTTGCCTGGCTCTTTTTTTTTTTTTTTTTTTTTGCCAGTCTTAGCGTTACAGAAGAACAAGAGCAGTGAGGATAACAGCACCATGGAGAGCTACCTTAGAACTTCTAGGAAGGTGTCCCATGAGTGCCAGAGCCGTGCATGCAACTCGAGAGAGGCTTGTAAGGATTCAGAGAACATGTCCTTCCGCTGATCAGCTTCCCATCATGCTCTAGTTTTGCTTTTAAGCCAAGTCTGCAGTAGACTTGCAGAGGAGAGCTTATTCTTTTTCCCATGCTTAAACAGGTACCCCTTCCATAACGGTCAGCCAGAATTTAAGAATCATCTGCGTTATAGCACAAAAGCGGCCAAACCACGGCTTGGGAGTCACACATGGCTCTCAGCCAGGTTGGCCTGGGTCTTGCCTTAATGGTTCTGTGCTCACTGAACCCTAGTCTCAGCAGCTGAATCATGGCTGCTCTTCGGAATCTCAGCTAGCCAATCACAAGGCACAAGTTTGCACGTCTCATGAATAGTTTGGTATGCAACTCTCGGAGTTTGAAACTTCGAACATTTCTGCATTAAGCTCTGTTGGGGGGGGGGGGGGAGGGGAGGACAGATTGGAAGTACTGGATTTGATGTTTTTCATAGGGCTGTTCTTTGCAGTCACATAAAAACCCACTTCCACAGCCCCCTTTTTTCATGCAAGTGTCTCCTTACGGCTCTTGTTCACCCTTACTAGCAGAGATTATGCCAGAGGCTGGCAAACAGTGGCTTGGGAGCCACAAGTGGCTCTCGGGCACCTGAACTGCGGCTCCCGTTGGAAGCGGCTGCCTGGGGGCGTGTCCATGCAACTCCCTCAGGAGCAAGAGAAGCTAGACCACCATTTCCGCTGCTGCCACTATCACTGCAAGAAACTCCCGAGGGCCATGGGAGCAGGGGAAGAATGCTCGGAGCTGCCAGAATCTGCCAAACTGCTTGGGAGTCGGCACTTTGACGGACGGGGAGGTTAGGGAAAGCCACATAGGGAATGGGGGAAGCCAACGATCACTCTATTGCGTCCTGCGGCTCTCGGCAGCGTGAAAAGTGTAGATTGTGGCTCTTGGGAACTTTCCTCACCCCTGGATTATACATTCTGTGGGAGTGGCAAGGCACATCCTAGAGGATGCTACAAGTTCATCACTGTGCAGCACCTCACTGAGCCACCGAACACCAGCGGTAGCCTCCTCTTCAAGGGCCTTTCACACAGCGAAGGCCGGGTAGGCGCCACCTCTGCATTACCCAGCACCAAAATGAAAAGAGCCAGCCAGCTCTCCCCTGTGAGCAGCTGAAGTTTTTGACCGCCATTTAATCAGACTGAACTTCACTAGGAGAACTTCACCAGACGAAAAGCTCTCTCGCGGCAAGAACAGTTGGGCAATAGAATATTTATTTCCTAGGGAAGCCGGAGAGTCTTCTGCATTGGATGTCAACAACCAGCTGACCAAGCATCTGTCTGTGATGTCGTAGGTCTAGCGCATCACGCACTGGGGTGGGGAGTGGAGTTGGGCTAGACAACCCATTGTAATTTAATCTTTTTGCCAGCAATTCCACCCCCCTCCTTGCTAACCAAGTGTCTGTAGAGAAGGGGTGCTGCTATAACAGGTGCAGCCGTACCTGGGCACACTCGCATGAAGAGTGCATAGCGGAGGGCCCCGGGGCCCATTCCCACCTAGCTATGCTCCTGCTATACAGGTTTTAAACAGAAAACGTGGCAAAGTCAAGGACTCCTTCCTTTGGTCCAGAAACCCCAAGGTACAGGAGCGAGAACTAACCAGCAAACAGGGCTGTAAGACTGGCTAATTTTCCATGGCAGCAGCCTATCCGGTACGCTGCTTTTTTGGCTGCGCAAATCAGAAATACCCTTTGGGGCTCTGAAGCATTTACTTACGTCGTTCTTCTGCCTCTGCTGCTCCACTGCGTTTCTCAGAGCGCTCAGCTCATTCTGGAGGCCGGCAATCTCCCTCTCCTTCCCTGCAACGCTGAATTGGCAGGGGAATCATGCAGGAGTTGGCAAGAGGACACAGCATTACAAATCCCGCCCCTCGCACGTTTCACCCGTCTAGCAAAGCAGAGGAATTAATCTTTTCCACACCACGTCACTCAATGACCTTCCCCTCCACCCCTTCATGGACAAAGTTTCTCTCTTACTGACAACGTCAGAGAACCAGGGCATATCGGCCCAGCAGAAGAGGCTCCATGTTTTAAATATGGCAGCAAGGCTCCTCAGTTGTGCTCCCCAAACCAGCACAATTCACTCGCACCAAGGTGACTTGCTGAGCGAGATGATCACCCTCCATTCCCGTACACGCATTCAAGCAGTTTACTTTCACGTATGAATCATTTCTATACCACCCTCAGTCTTTCAGCTTTATCTAGTTCACCTTGTGAGGCATTTGGAAAGGACTCTCTTCCCAGCGACAAAGTCTTGCGCACCAACAAAACTACCCTCCTCCCCCAAATACTAGCAATACTTACGTTTGCAGCAGCTCCTCGTTCCTGACAAGGAGAGAAGCCTAAAAAACAGGAGAGAGAAACACATTGCAAGAGATTAGCAGCGGCAGACGGGGGCAGTGAAAGGCTGGGCCTGGCGTGGTTCTGTGTGTTCCTCCAGCCAGACCACGGCTGCTTTTATAGGAGCGGGTCGCAGTCGCACGATTTTTCAAAATCACGTGAGGCGGGATCGGACGGAACCACACGCATTCAAGTCGGCCGCGCGTTGCTTGCCGACTGCGAACGAAACACCTCACACATTGAGGTATTCAGTTCACTGTCAGCAGATAGCGCGCAACCACGTTCAACCCACGCCATCGCGTCTATCCTCGCAACTAATCCCGCCTCCTGGGATTTTGAAAAATCGCACAAGTGGGTCGTGCGACTGCGACCCGCTCGCATAAAAGCAGGCTAAGGCGGCTTGGCAAATGTTACCGGCGCGGGGGAGACTCCTGGCTGGGAAACTCACGCGTAGCTCTGAACCTGAAGACGGCGATTAAACATCAGGCGGCTCCTGCAGCAATTTCTCTTACGCGTGACAGGGCTGGAACGGGAGTCCTGTCATGCGCGAGAGAAATGGCCTCGGGGACCACACATGACAATGTTTAATCCGCCGTGCCCACATTCGGAGCTCCTCATGAGTTTCCCCATCGGGAGACTCTCCCCCCCCCCCCCCCCACACCAGCAACGTGGACCATGGACGTTCTCCAGAGTAAACCCTGCCCAGGTCTCTCTGGCCAGCAGAAGAGTGTCTGTAACCCAGAGCCTCAAAGGCAGAAAGTGTAAATCGAGGCAGCCAGACTTCTAATGCATGCGATCCACTTGATCCGGACAATCTCAGGTGATCTACCAGGAACCCTCCCTCTGGCTCTGGCACTCCACGAGGACCCACTGCTGCTGGCTGGCTCCCTACTCCAGGGCACGTCAGCAACCAGTCTCTTTGGAGAGAACCTTCCCCACCGTTGCACTGGAGGAGCTCTCTGCCTAGTGACGCTCCCTCCCTCCTTCCTAGAAGTGGCCTCTGAGGGCCTGGGACCCCTCCCCCTACACCTTGATCTACTAGAGACTAGTTCATAAACCACGCATGCATCATGATCTACCGGCGGACCGCCCCCCCCCCGTAAATCAAGCGGAAGTGAACGTATCTAAGCATGCGCACCTGCAACTTCTCAAATTCATGAATGTGTATCCCTGTCTCTCCCCACCATGTTCCTCCCCCTTGGATAACCTGTATTGTAACCCCCTTAAGGCCAAAACCCATCTCTAATCACAACTGTACAGCACTTGGTGCATTGCTTGCACTATATAAAACAATGGTATAGCACCAGACACATTGTTCGCCCCTAATAAAACAACCAACAACAACAACAACAACACGGCAAGAATAAGCAAGAGTCCTACAATAGGGATTGAGACCCAGGAAGTAAGAGGAAGAATAAGATGATCACACACTCAGCTGCTGGATAACAGTGATAAAGGAAGATTGTCTCTTTGAATTGCTTCAGAAAATCTGGATCTGATAAAAACCAAAGTCAAGCCTCCAGCTTCACGTGGGAGAATATTACCGTCTCCAACGCCCCCCTGCTTGAGAAGGAGTTTGGCTGGCACAGCGGAAGAGCCAGCAAGAGGGAGCTCGGCAGTCGTAGCGGCAGGCAGAGGCGGTGAAGCCCCGTATGAAACCCCCCACCCCCATTGGCAAATCTCTGGGCAGCAGAGTCCCAGTGGGGACCGGAGGGGAGATGCTCAGGGCTGGGCTATTGGGGACAGCTCAGTGGAAGGGCAGGGAGGGGAAGGCAGAAGAGCGGACCGTCTCTAGCTGCGCTGTCTGAATGTCTTTTTTCTTTTCCTCTTCTCCCAAGTAAAACGGCCTTGGCCCGACCTAGTTGCAGGACCGCCTCACCCCCCGCCCCCGTGTCCTGGACCAGTCCCTGCGTTCATCCAGGGGTGCTCTCCTCGAGGTCCCCCCCCCGAGTCTGCTGGCGGGGGGGGGGGGGAAACGATGGGGAGGGCCTTCTCGGTGGACGCTCCAGGGCTGTGCAACTCCCTGCCGTGGGGAGGCCCCATTTGGCCCCGGATCTCACCTCTGTTCGACGCTCTTGTAAGACGTGGCTGTTCTGCCTGACCTTTGAGACGGGGAGGATTGGGGAGGGGGGATGGGTGGTTTGGGATATTTTAATTCCTCCTTGGTTTTGAGTGTTTTAAAGTGTTTTTATTGATGAATTGTGAGCCGCCCAGAGCTGCCTGTGGCAGAATGGGTGAGGCAAGACGTTTTAAAAATAAAATAAAATAAATAAAATACACCTGCAAGAGGCAGCCTGAAAGCCCGGTCCGTCAGGCAACTCTTCAGCAGCCTACAGTACCGTTCCGGGCAGAGGGCTATCGCTTGGGGAGAGGGGTGTTGCAAGCCCGGGGGAATTTTCTTCTCAATCTCGGTCTGCCTGTTCCAGTGTTGCTTGCTATTTTTGTTTTTAAGGGGCAGTCGGAGGGTGGGATGGCTGGGAATGCCACAACCCCGCATGCCGGTAGGGTATAGATGAGCTATTATATTCACTGTCATTTTGCACACCGTTCATTTTTATGGTAAGCCACCCCCGAGACTTTAAGGGACAGAACTAAAAATGGAGGGAAAAAATGAGAAGTGTGGGCCACAAATTGCGTCCCAGTGAGGCGTCGTGTAGCATCTGTCACGCTCCCTACCCCCTCAGCTTTAGACTCAAATCCACACATCCTCCCCTCACCAGAGCCTTCTCGACAGGGCAGCGATTATTTGATTTAACTCCCGCCAAAGGACGACAGGGAAAGACCAAACAAGCTGTGCCAAAAGGTCCCTTTCCACGGGTGGGGGTGCATCGCATGCAGCGCCTTAGGCTGTTCTGAACACTCATCAGAAGACACTGGGGCGGAGAAGGAGGCGGCCTCTCCCTGCAATGGGTTAAACCCAGTAACTCCAATGGGCTCCAGAGACTGGAAGGGCTCACAACGAATGTCTCCTTGGGCATTAAACTAAGATTCATACCTCTTCGTCACTCTCTTGCTTTAACTCCTGCATCTTAACTTTGAACACCCGATTCTCTTCGTGTACAGCCTGTTGAAATACAGGAAGGACAAGGTTACACGCGGATCTGTTTGCTACACTTCCCTCCCTCACTGCCCCGAGAAGCCGATAGCGTCACCTGCAACTGTTTCCCCTGATGAGCCAGTTCTCTCCCCCTTTCTTCCAGCAGAGCTGCCATCTTCCTCATCTCTTCTTCCTTCTCCTTCAGCCTGGGAAGTTAAAGAATTCAAACGTGTATCACTCCAGGTATCCGAAATTTATCCTGCCCATAGCAGCCCTTGGGGTCAGCCAGGAGCACCCTCTTGTAAGTTCCATTAGCGCAGCAAGTCTGGACAGCAAGGACATGCATTCTCAGTGGCTGCTCCACACCTATGGAACTCCCTTCCCCTGGAGGCTCAGAGTCTGTGCCGGAGTATTTTCCAGAGGCGCTGCAAGACGTTTATTTGGCCGGTGGGGGAGGGAATCTTTTCTTAATTTATTCCATTACTCATAGATGGTTACCCACCCAGGGATTTTGAAATAGTTTAAATTTGTATTGTTAACTAGGGATACAAACTTAACTATTTCCAAAGCCCTGGGTGGACAACATAACCTCCCGCGCCATAAAAATAGGAATTGGTTTTTTTAAAAATCCCTCAAAAGAACCTTATCCCCATTCGCCAAATGCCTGGCCAAATAAATGTCTTGCACCACATCTGGAAAAAAAAAAACTAGTTATCAATTTTCCAAGCCTCTTTCATTTACAGACCAAATACAGCCTAGGTTGGAGCCACGCAGGCTGTTGGGGAGGGACCACCAGGGTATCAAATATCTACACACACACACACACACACACACGGGTTTTCAATGTCCCAGTACCATGCTGTCTAAATACCTTTCCCAAACGGGAAAGAGATAGCAGCTACTTTGCTGCTAGAGTCTCCCCGCTGCATGGGCCCACTGCAATTCCCCAGTGAGGGCAAGGTGGTTGCACATAGCACTTATGAAGTCTAAGGCCCTCACAAGACCTAGGGGCAAGGCCCCCAGAAGCACCTAGGGGTAGCAGCAGAAAAAGCACCAGGAGACCTAGCAGTGCTGCCTACTGCCCCCCAGGGATGGCAAGCCCCCTTGACAATAAACACCCAGAACCGCTCTGACTGCCCCTGAGCCATTGGGGCAAAGAACTAGCTATGTGGTTCAGGACTACTGGCCCTGGCAATTGTGAACACCTAGTTAGCGTGGGTCCAAGATCCACTGCTTGGCCTCTTTGGTTGGGACAGTTAAAACAAAGAGAGAGTCGCTGTCACTGTCTGGAGTAGACGCAAGAACCGACTTGAAGCTCCCCAATTATTTCACACGCCAAGAAGTTTCTTTTAGTGGGCCTAGAGGTTCATTCAAATGCAGCGGAGATGGAAGACTACTTACCCACCCTCACCAACCTGCAGCTAGACACCACCCCCCGCCAAAGAGTCAGCCACACCCAGCTCACGAGTGTTCAATCTCCAGGGTCAGATTTGGTTCCTGCTGGTGCACAGCTACCTTTGGGGAGATTGAGGTCACTTTCAGATATCACACCCCGGCGCATAGTCTGGCTGCGGTGGGGGGCTTTCAGACCGGCCGATCCCCGCGCATATTCTGGCTGCGCATTCCCCACCCGCAGCCAGAATATGTGCCGGGGGCGTGGGGGGTGAATGTCTGAAAGTGGCCTGAGAGCCAGTGTAGCCTAGTCGATAAAGGAGCTGAACTTGGACCTGGGAGACCAGAGTTCAAATCCCATCTCAACCACGATATGGGCAACTCACTATTTCGCAGCCTCAGTTCTCCCTCTGTCAAATGGGGCCTCTCTCACGGGGTTATTGAGGTTGATCTAGGATTGTACCATTATTAAGCGCCAGCAATGTATCTGGCACTGGTGATCAACCATTAGAGATGGACCCCTGCCCCAAGGGGTGTGAAATCTAGGAGAGATGGGAGAAAGAGGAACGTAGGGAGAGGTGGGGAGATATTCACAAAGTCACAGGGGCATACGCTTAGCTTAGTTACAGTTAATCTAGGAGACAACGCTGAGCACAGCAAGCAGCTGAACAGTAAGATAGATGCCTAAACGCAGTGTGCCTCCCTTAAAGTATTCAACGCTTCACTGCCTATTATGTAACAGGCATCATTACCCTGACAGCACTAAAGAAATTACCAATAAGAGACTCAATGAGTGTCGGGACAGCCTCTCGCTAGTTCCCGATAGGACTAGACACTCCCCGATTCATACATGTCACGGCAACACTTTCTTTGAAGGAAAACACTCCCGTTAGACAGCGTGGGCACAAACATTCAAACAGGCGAGCTCTCGGGGAGGCACTGTGCTAAGTGCTGCAAGCTTGCAGGGAAAAGGATATTTTGCTAGTACATGGATGCTCCCTTCGTCACCAAGGCCAACTTTCAAGAGGCAACATCTCTCTGCAGAACAGGCACCGAAGGCTGAACACTTTAGGAAGACGCACAACATTTAAACTGGCCGTCTGTGTCTTAACTGTTCAGCTGCCCGGTGCATTCAAAATGCCGTACAGAAGCCTGGCTATCAAGACAGCTGTGATTCTCACTAGGATGGAGAGCGGGGCGAGAAGAGGAGGCTACAGCTCCGGACACAAGCGCTTCAGCGCACAGGCCAACGGATTCAACAGGAGATTGGATCGAGTCCAGTTCAATTGCACTGTGCACTGGCTGCATTCATTTTAACTCAGGCTGGGCAGACAAGCCAGTCATTAACTATTCCAAGCAGCAGCCGATATCGAGGCAGATGTATTTCCATCAGCGCTGAAGCTTATTATAGCCCAGCCCATAAAGGAATGAAGTCACGCGCATCCTTCAACGGAAGATAAATCACAGCAGAGAGCACACGAGAAATGGCCGGCGGGAATACTTACAGGTTCTCGAGATCCCCAGCCTGCGACGCAGCCAACATCTAACAAAGAGAGGAGGAGGAGGGGTTTTACCCATCTTGATAGAGTTAAACTTCCAAATTAAAGGCTCGTTTACACACTTCCTCCCCAAATGGGGGAGCCAACATGGATCCCAGCCTTCTCTGGCCTCCTGCGTTTGGGGGGGGGGGGATTGTGCAGATGAACCCTAAACGTGAACATCTGCCAGGAGAAATGACAACTCTACCTTTTCTAGACATAAAGAGAATCAGTGGAACGTTCAAAGTTGATACGACTTTGCTAGGCCAGAGCACATTTAGCCACATTTTTTTAAACAACGGATGCCGGCTGCCCCAGATCCCAGCTATCCACTCCATCACACACCCTCAATGAAAGAAAAGGCCAGCAAGAACATTCTTTTCCACCACCTCCGGCCTCACCGTCAATGAACCCAACTTAGCCAGCTTGCAAGGGAGTTCAATCAAGTGGAGGCTCTCGAGGATCTGCCACTGCCCGCCCTTGGAAGCTCTGTGTAAGGGCCAGACAGCATCAGGGCTGCCGGACTGGGAACCCTGATCAGATCTGGCATCGATCTGTCCCCTACACTTGAGTATGTGCCCCCAGCTCTGCTCCCTTACCCCGAGCTCACACTTCGTGCTTGTGGATAGGAACTGGATTAGGGCCGAAACTCGGTATTCAGTTTTATTCCATTTTAGCCAAGGAGTAGTTCAACTTGGTTGTACCGAGCACCAAGAAAATCAAGTAACGGGCACAGCATTGAGCATTTGGAAATGTCTCGATTGAGTATCTAAACCTGCATCAGGCTGCTGCTGTGTACCCTACCTTCCTGCGAGGTCCCCCCCAGTGCGTAGTGGCTCATGGCTCGCAAGCAGCCGCAGCTCTATTTGCCGGGAGATCGGACTGCCATCTTTGCTCTCTGGGAGCATGCTGGGGAGGGTAGTCCAGCATGCTTCCCAGAGAGCCTGTGGCACCTGCTGTTCTAATGCCAGGAGACTGGGCCACCATCTTTGCTCTCTGGGAGCATGCTGGACTACATTCCCCAGCATGCTCCCAGAGAGCCCGTGGCGGACGCTGTTCTAATGCCAGGAGACTGGGCCACCATATTTGCTCTCAGGGAGCATGCTGGACTACATTCCCCAGCATGCTCCCAGAGAGCCCGTGGCAGCTGCTGTTCTAATGCCAGGAGACTGGGCCACCATCTTTGCTCTCTGGGAGCATGCTGGGGAAGGCAGTCCAGCATGCTCCCAGAGAGCTAATGGTGGTGGCACACTGGCACCACTTGTGGTGGCCCCTCTACTTCATCTCCACGGGCTGTAGCCTCCTCACAGTGAGTTTCCTGCCCACCACGTCCCTCCCTAGACCTTTTCCTCCCTTACCCCCTTCCCCTCCTAGAAATTCATTGGTCAGCTGGAGGACACATAAGGGGCCATTTGATTAGACGACAATGGCAAATGTTTTCATACCAAGTATTCTACTGAGGAGCTGATGGAAACTCGAGCTCGATCCTAGACTACTCTGAAATAATGGCAATTAATTACTGTTCTACTCGTTACCACCCTAAACTGGAGCTAGGAACTGGGAAGGGACCGACCGAAAGCTAGCTGTGGACCACACTTGGCCTCTTGAGCAGAGGTTTCCCACCCCTGGACTTGCTCCATGATCTAGAGGCTTTCTTCCCCATCCTGAGCATGCTCCTGATGTTGCCCCATCCCCTCAACACCTTTGGGGGCTATGGAGCCTGCCACAGTTCTCAGGCCCACAGGGGGGCGGGGGGAAAGCTCCCAACCCCGCCCCAGAATACATAGTTCAGCTTATTAGAACACCATCAAAAGTTCAACCATCCATCCATCCCCTGGGGGAATCCGTACCTGCTGCAGCTGTTGACAGTTCTGTTGCTCTAACTCTTTTACCTTACTGTTCAAGTTTGCAATCGTATCTTGCTGACCCTTTCAATAATAAAAAAACAAGTGGTTAAAGTCTGGCATTCCTATTTTCAGCACCAGACTTTGTTTTCGAAGGGCAACAAGAGACTTACCTGCAACCGTTCCCCTTTCTTAGAAAGATCTCTCTCTTTCTCTTCCAATTTAGCCTCTATACTTCTCATCTGTTCTTCCTTCCCCTTCAAACTGTAAGATTATGAATATATTTAATGCAAGTCTCATCTGAAAGAAAACTAAACCTTGCAAAGAAAAACCCAGGGTGTGATCAAAGGGGCCATCTCACTCTGTGCGAGTGGGGGAGCCTGGAGGGTACATCTCATCAGTGTTGATGCTCATTAAATCAGAGTGGAGTGAATCAGCATTGAAGTGCATTTCAGAGATTTCACATGCTCTCTCTCGAGCGCCTCCCCCCCCCCCATGGTACTGGGATTGACAACCACGGAAATGCAAGTCTTTTTTCTCTCCAGAGGTACAGAATGGTTTGCAGCAATGTCTCCTCCCTGCACCGCCCTGCCAAAGTGCCTCTGATCTGACTAGGGCAGAGCATTTGTAGGAATTGGTCACGCAGCATTTGTTTGGAGAAAACTGCCTCCTAACTTAGGATAACCTTGCCTGCGCTTACACGAGTAACATGGGGGAGGGGGTCTTGCCTCTCCGAACAAGCAGGGTTAGACCGAGGAGAGGCGCCTACTCTAAGAGGCATGCTTGTATGTACTGTTGAGGGGGATAGTCCCCTGTTTATATCCCGGCTGCCCCCACAAACCCCAGTACTTTCTCGTTTGTGCACCTCTCACACAGCATCCCTGCCTCACAGTGCATTATCATCACCCCTACCCATGCCAGACGTTCCCTGCAAATTCCACAAAAGGGGAAAGTGCTATTTAACCTTTGGTTCTCCCTGCTTGTGGGAACAGAGGAGGAAGTTACTCCGCCCCCCTGTCGCGGGGCGGAGGCCTGCCAGTGGTAAGTCCATGCAGGCAGCAGTCTCACTCAGGGAATTAGTCAAACACTCCTTTATTTAATACACCTGCATGACCAGTCTCTCACAGGCCAAGCCAAGCAGCCCCTGTCGGTTTCCAAGGGCTCCCAGCCCCTCTACCTGCTTCTCCAGCAGTCTCCCTTACGTCCGTTTCCTTATAGCAGGAGTACTCAAGCCCCTCCCTAGCTGGGCTTAACACAGAGCTCCTGCTCCTTCAGTAGCCTTCTCCAGACTGACCTCCTTCCTGCCTCTGCAGCTTCCTTTTGTCTGCTGAGGCACGCCCCCAAACACTCTGACTTCCTGTGACCGCCATTTTGGGACCAGTCAGTCACCATTTAGTCCCCTTCCCAGGACATAGCAACCCCTTGTGGCACTTTCCCTGCCACACCCTCCACACAGTACCACCCACCTCCAGATCGGTTATGTTCATGAGAACCCAATCCTAGAGTAAGGAAGTAAGTTCCCACCGAACACTCTGCAGGATGCCCCAGATGGGCCACCCCCATCTATAGCAGTGAGGTTTGCAATAAGAGCATGTACTGGGGTCGTACCCGCTGCTCCTTGCAACAACTCACAGAACAGACATCAGATATAAACACTTCCGCTCAAGATAAAGCCTTGCAACAGAAACAAGGATGAGGGTCACAGATAAGATTTAGCAGTTGTACTTACAGGTTTTGAAGCTCCTTGACTTGTGAGGCGACTGAAATCTAGAAAAAACAGGCAGCTCTTTTAGTTAAATCACTCCAGAAAATATGGTCTGTATACAAAGCTAAGGGAACAAAGTAATAGTGACTAGGAAACCCAGCAACTTCCAAGCTTTGGAAGGAAAAAGCTAGGGATACCAGGATGCAGTAAAAAGAGTTCTGCCAAGCAGTTTAAAGCTAAGTGCAGAGTTTGAAGGGGGGCAGGGGTGGGAAGACATTACAAACCACTTCACTTTCGACACAAACGATTTTAAAACTCCTTCTGCAGTGTTAGAAAACCAACCACCACAGCACTCTGCTAGCCCAGGAGACCCACAAAGAAAGACGGACTCGGATCATTAAATGAGCAAAAATTCAATATAGGCTTTCTAAAAATATATATTAAAAAGTTGGTCAGTACCAGTAAAGGGGGTGTCTGATATTTTGCATTAACAGTGCCCCTTGCAAGTTTTGCTCAGAAGAATCCTCGTGAATCCCAGAGTTTTAATCATTGCTAAATTGATGGAGAGGAAAGAGACAAGACTTACCTGAAATAGCTAAAGTTCAGAGCAAAGCACACTACAGATCACAAGCCCTTTTGTGTCTATTCCCCTAGCAAGACATTTGGCAGGAACTCCAATAGCTCAAATTCAGACCTAAAAAGGGGGCTCTCGTGCTCCAGGGGAAAAAGTCCTCAATTGCTTCCTAGGGCAGGTCTGTCTTCGGCATGCTAAAGTGAGGTTAGTTCCGCTGAACAGGGGAACATACATTTCAAGGTCCACACGCAAAAATATTCTAAGTCAGAGTCGGCCAAGAGATGCTAATTACCAGTAGATTCTCGTGCAGGGAGCAGCCCCTCAGAGATCATGTTTGGGGAGGAAAGGGGGACTGGAACCCCATGCCCAGTGTCTCCAGAGAAGAGACAGGCTAAAGGAGCTCCTTCCAGCATGGTAGGGAAGGCTCTCCCTAAAGGGGAGGGCTCCTCTCTACTCCCGAGACCGTTTGCTGAGGTGTCCTAGAGCTGGGATCCAATGTGAGTAAGGTGTCCAGGCTTGGGGCACTAGACAGTGGAAGGGGGTCCTGATAGATCAGCCAAGATTGACGCCTGGATCAAGTGGGTTGCATGTAGGGTTGCCGGATATGCAAAATTTTCCAAAACACTTACGAAAAATGCATGTTGCAGGGTCTGCATTGGCACCTAAGGCTAGCCACCCTGATCGAAATGGTGCGCATGCTCAAGTCGGTTTACAACCCAACTCCAAGCAGTGGGGGCAGGAAGTCCAAACAATTTCAGGTCATTGTTTATTTTGTTCATTTCTGGTTGTTTCCACTGAGAGTCATGAAAACAGATGGGGGTAAACCATCGAATTGACAGAACCAAAAAGCCGAGAACGGGTAATCAATCAAGTCGTGATCATGGCTGGGTTCATTCGTTTTGGGTTGGATTGTTCAGATTCGACGGGTTGGCCCAATTTTGGCAGGTACTTGTTTCAAGCTCTAACCTCAAGCATTGCAGTAACTGCAAGGGCACAGCCAAACCGTTGCAGCTAGTCTTTCAAGTGCCGCACCCGCATGCATTGGCCTTGTGTCCCAATCTCCCCAGAATGCACCACTGATGCGACAGGGCTCAATAAAAGCCACTCGAAACAGCACTACCGCCTCTACAGGAGTTCCCCAATCACCTGTTGCATTCACATCATTACCAAACAGGCACACAGACAGACGAGGACAAAGATCATCTGGGACTAAAGAGCAATTTAGGAAAAAGTTAAAACAGCAAAGCACGTGCAACTCTGCCGAAAGCAGAAACACAAGGTGGCAATGAAGTAGAACGGAGACCAAAGAAAAAGAATCTAGGCATTTCAGAGGGTTAGAACTACGGGTAACCAGATCAAGTTTAAACATTAAAAAAAAAATATTAGGCCAAGTATCTGAAAAACTGGCAGCAAAATGCGATATGCTGGCTGGTCTCACCAGGGGAAGGTATTTCAGCTGGGAAATTGGGATCTGTCTCTCTTTGCCCTGTAGGGCAGTCGAGATATCTCTGCTACAAGAGGAGGGGACTCGGAAAGTTTGCAGGTAAGCAGCACAGACGCTAGCATGAGAGAAGGGTTTGTGTTTGACAAAAAAGCAAAAGAGACAGTTTTTTAAGCTGGTAAACACAACCGAAGCAGGACATGGAAGGCACCTTCCCTGTCCTCCGCACGAGCCACAGGAGACAGAAATGAGCAGGTTGGCTCCACCAAGGAGCAGCGCACACTGCCCCCTGCAGGAAATTCTGGGTCAGAACTTTGAGCTACTGAAGTTTTTGCCAAGTTTCACATCAAGACGACCCCAGAATCGACTATGGAGTCGGTCAATGGAGGATGCCGACTTCACATCTCTTTGAAAATACAAGGTTGTATGTTGATTTTTTAAAAATAATTTTTGACCCAGCAACAAAGCAGTTTTAGCATAAAAAGTCACGACTCGTCCTCTGACAGACCGTAGTCAGACAGAAAGTGTCCCATAGTGCAAAGGAGAAGAATGCTACTAAAGCAAAGCCCCGATTCACAAGGCTGTCTCAGACCTCTGGCTCTAAGGCGTTTTACCTGGTTTTCCATCTCAAGCTGGGCATTTCCTATTTCTTCTTTCAGAGCCTCTATTTCCTGTGCCAAACCCTTTTCAATGACAAAACAGACAGGATTGGACGATGGAGACACAACACATCACAAAATGGATACTACAAGCTACATTACTACAGAATGCCATGCAAAAACAATGATGTTAATGGGGCAGACACAAAGGCAGCCCGGTGATACTCCAGCGCATACCTGAACCGTCTTCTCCTTGTTTGCAACCTTAAGAACTTCAGCCTGGAGCAGCTCTTCCACCGATTTTATCTTCCCATCTTTCTCATGGATCCTTAGAAAGGAACGGAATGAGATCATCAATCCCTAGGTGGAATGCAGGGCCAGGCTCCAAGGAAATCACACATCATGTTGAAAGCACGACTCAACAAATGGGTGTGACAAACGATGATGTGGAGGGGAGAAGACATAGCAATGGCTTCCAATTTATTGCGGACTTCCTACTTTTAAATAAGGTCATTAGCCGTGGTTTCCAGCCAGCCCCCCGTCTAAACGTATGGTCAGTTCTAGTGCAGAGAAAGTGTGGTTGCCATGTTGGTCCAAGTGACCGAGATGGAGACAAAGTACTTCAAATGATCTCTTTATCGGACCAACTGTAAATCCCAGAATTTTGTGTATTTCAAATGTCAGCATAGAATCTACCTTGGTGAATCCAACCAATCCCAATACCTACGTAGGAATTCACGGAGACAGACAATTGTAACCAAAGTCACCGACTCTACAGTGCGCAGTCACTTTTCCCAGCACAACCACTCCATCTCCGGCCTCCCAGTCCTCATTCTCAAAGGAAACCTGCACAACACCCTCAGGAGACGGGCCTGGAAACTAAAATTCATAACTCCGACTCCCCAAAACAACGGACTTAACAAGGACGTGAGCTTCTCCAGCCACTACAAAAACCTGTAAACAACCTTACATCCCACTGCATCTTTCTTTTTTATCACCTACTGGTAAGGATTCCTTCATAGTCCGTTTTTACAGCTGCGTCTCATTCTCTTTCTACTCTAGCCATTTCTGTCATTTATAAATCCATTTCTGTACCCTTCAAGTGTATCCTCCCTCCCCCTCTCTGTTGCACCCCACCCCTCTCCAGTTTCTCACCTTCCCCTACCTCCTCCTGTTACTGTTGTCCATTATATCCCCCACCTTGTGTTGACTACTATCGTCACCCACTTTACCTTCAGTTCCGACTCACTGCATCTTCCGTACTCAATATAAGAAGTGCCCTACAGGGTCAGACCAATGGTCTATCAAGCCCAGCATCCTGTCTCCGACAGTGGCCAATCTCTCTCTCTTGGGAAAGTACCCAACAGGTCACAATGGAGCAACCCATTCCCCGTTGTTCCAGCCCCAACAGTAAGACGTTATGTTCCCAAAACTTACTTGGCTAACAGCCATTAATGGACCTGTCCTCCAAGAATTTATCCGGTCCTTTTTTTAAAAAGCTAGCTACACTACCGGTCATGAGCACTTTCTCTGGCAGTAGGTTCCACAAGTTAATTGTGTGCAGAGTGGAAAAAATACTCTCTCATTTGTTTTAAATCTTCTGCCAGTTAATTTCATGGAGTGTCCCCTTGTTCTAGTACTCTTAGAGAGGGTAAATAACGGCTCCCTATTTACATGTTCCACACCACTCATGATTTTATAAACTCTTTCTCCACCTCTGTCAGATCTAGGTCTCAGTCCTGCCAGGCCCATTTGAATCAATACAAACCCAACCCTTTCAATAGAGCATATTAAAAGACAAAAGGCAACTAGGATTAACATCAGAAATCCAGCAACGAATGAATAAAGACAGACACAGGTCATTAGACATGGGCTAGCAAAGTCAGTGTGCTTCAGACTTCAGCCAGTCTCCTTTTACAGTGTTAACATTAAATTACTATTAATACCAATAATAATTATTATTTATATAGCACAGGCAATGTGCCCGGCACTGCACAATCACTAGTTAGAGTCCGAGGTCTTTGCCCTAAAGGACTTGCAATCTAGGATAGACCAGGAAGAGACAGGGATACATTCATTAAGTTGAAAAATGGCACAGGCATGGGCTTTGCTGAGTCACAGGGAGAAGGGAACCATGAGCGGAGAAGGCGCATCAGGGAGTAATCTTTGAGGGTGGAGAGCAGGAGGAAGGCTGATGAGGGAGGTTTTTAGCAGGGATTTGAAAGTTGGGTGGGAGTCAGCAGAATGTGTGTGTTCAGGGAGGGCGTTCTAGGCAGAGGGGGCAGTCTGGGAGAAGAGGTAAAGACTGTTTAGGGAAGAGGAAACTGGGGCACGTGAGGGTGGCAGCAGAGCAGCGAGTTTCCAGGGGACGTAGCACGAAACGGGGGACAGAAAGACAAGGAAGAGCAAGGCTATGAAGAAGCTTAAAAGTTAAGAGAAGGAGCTTGCGCTGGATGCAACGGGGAAAGGATGAGCTGCTGGAGGGAAAGAGAGAACGGGTTGAATGTGATCAAAATTGCGGGTGAGGTAGATGTCCTTGACAATGGAGCGTTGAGAACAGGAGCAGGTCAAGGTAAGAGCAGGCGAGGCTAGTAAGGAGGAGGTTGTAATAGTCAAGGCGAGAGGGGTCTAGTTTGGTCTAGTGATTTATCTTAGTGTGTTGCCCAAACCTTTCCTAAAAACGTCAGCAGGGTATGCCCAATGGTAAAACACAACACGTTTGGCAACGCCATGCAGGAATAGGGAAGGAAACTGAATGGATAGAAACAGGATCATAATGCTACTTACACTTTCTGAAGATCTTCTACTAAGGATTCAAAGGGAACCTTGATGACAAAAAACAAGAACACATTTGACTTTAGAGGGAATTCAAAGACAACTCTTATTTGTAGCAGTCTGCGTCTTGATCAGTGACTGTCCTCAGGCTATGTGTATCTCTACAGCACTGCGGACGACTAGCAGTCGTATAAAAATCATAAGTAGTAGCAATAACAGGAGATAAGTCATTAGTAATTGTGGGGAGCTGAGAAGGACCCGCACGAGTTGCCTCTGACGTGCACCAACAATGAAAATTACACGGATGGGTTTCCCATCTTAAATTCCACCCCCCCCCCCTAATTTTAGGTGATGTTAATCAAGGGTGAGCCCACTCCACGTCTCGTCCCAGCAGTAAAAGCGTTCCGCTTGATAACACAAGAGAGCAGATTGTAGGTAAACAGATGCAACGCTGCTTGCATCCACTGTATGGAGGATTCCACTTGCCTCATACAAAAACATATTAAAGAACAAAACACGGTTTGTTTTTTATTTTAAAACAAAGTGCATTTATTTTGTCAACAGGAAAGAAACTGTGATTTCAGGTCCCTAGTCAACTTGACATTGCACTTTCGAGTTTCTCCATATACCTTTTGCAAAGAAGTAGTCTATCTCCATCACAGGCAACACACTCTACTGGGAGGGGAGAGACTGGCAGATGGAGGCGTGGCCAGGGCTGTAATTGGTCAAACGGACTCCCCAGGTTTATTGTGTTGCCTGAGGCTACAGAACCTTCACGTTCAAACGGAACGCTCCGTTAAAAAAAAAACGGGTCGCAGTCATCTCATTGTTGTTTGCAGATGTGTTTCGGCTGACCTGTTCCAAGCTCAAAAACGTGGCCACGACAAGAGGCCAAGACGGAACAGGCGTTACCAGACACAACCCTAACTCCTCTTTTCAGCTTTCAACACACATTTTTGGCCATTATGTTTGTTTGTGCAGACACACATTTAACATGATTTGGAAGCTGGAAAAAAATCATGGTCACGAAAAACACTTTTGTGGCTAGCACGTAGCCACTGTTGCATCTTCAGATACGCAGCCCCCTGTTAGCAGCACTGGTGACCATGGAGACATGGATTTTCATTAAAGGCGAGATAGCGCCAATGCACCTCCATGGTGCTTCAGGTGAGGGAAGGGACTGGCTGCACAGGGATGCGGGGCTGCTTTCACCATTTGGATTCCTCTTTGGAATGAAGCTTTGCTCACACAGTCCCAGCGGTTTCTATCCTGGGGCTGCCAACCCTTTGCCAAACTGGAGACAGTTTCTCTCCTACAACCGAGTGAAACGCACCATGGGTATCACTCAGGAAATAGTTCATGGGAGGAAACTATTGGGTAGTTGTAAACGCTTAGCAACGCCATTGTCTGTCCATGCAGCTACGCACCCAGGAGGACATCCTCGAATTCCACGCAGGTCAGATTTGCATGTGTTCATCGTTACATCTGGTAGCACCCGTGTTGGGTCCTAAACAGAGTTGCCATAACTGCAGCTCTAAATGGCATTGCACGCACAGATCCAGTCTCTTGGGACAAGCATGCTATGTCTGGCCCAAGGAGGAATCTGTTCTCAATGGTGGCTCCCTAACCAATATACCACTCCAAGTGCATAACTGAATGAGGGACAGAGAGACCACCTTCACTCATTTCTGTAACTTCAGGAATTTCCTTGCAAGAGAGAGCCAAGCAGGAACACGGGTGAGCAAAGCCCCTAAGGGTATCCTATGGCATGTGGAAACAGAAAGACAGAGAACCATTATCCCAAGCTCTTATGGAGCCTTTTGTCTGGGCATAGGGTCATGACTAGAGCGGCTTATGGAGAAACAGAGAATCACACCTAGTACGGCAAAGAGATACCAGAGGACAGACTTGTTTTTTTGTAAGTTAAGGTCATGTTCCAACGAACAGTTGTTATTAATTATAATTATTATTATAAGCATTTATATATAGCACCAGCGATGTACCTGGCCCTTTACAGAGAATAAAACAGACACGGTCCCTGCCCGAGAGTTTACAATCTAAAGACAGAGGGAGGGGAGACAGGGAAGGGAGAACAGAGGGAGAGACAAGGGATGTAACATTCACGAGAGTGCGAGAACTCAGGTACACGTTCTTGGCTTGGTTACAGTAAATAGGAGTTTGCAGATAACAGGTGGGGGATAATCCTGGGTGGGGAGAATTAGCAGGAGTTAGGAAAGGCGGAGCGGAAGAGGTGGGTTTTGAGGAGGGACTTTGAATTCTCCTCTTCCTTCTGTTTTACCCCTGAAGCCTTCTCATTAACAAGCGCTAAACTGACATTCAGGAGTAGGAAGAGAAGGATGTACTCCTGCAAAATACAGAGTGCATCCCTTTGGGTCGAACTTTGAACTGTTTGTGCGAACGCTTCTTAGTGCGAGGGTGGTGACCATGGTTCAGCCACCATTACCATCTTGGCTACGGGGGGCGGGGGAAGATTGCTGCAGTGCTACTTTGGCTTCCTCCATTTGTCCAAACACTACTGAAGGGGAGTGGCTACTTCAATTTACCTCAGTCGTAGACTGAGGTAAACCTAGCCTACAAAGTAGCAGTTCCAGGTGTGAGAAGCATTTTTAAAAGGTCTGTGTCTGGCTCAGAGGAGGATTACATTGCGAAGGCCGAGGGAACAATGCTATTTTAGCGTGACAGGGCTTCAAGGAGCAGTCTTGCAAATTTCAAGGAGAAAAGATTGGATTCCTTAAGGATAACTTCCAGTCTTTAAGATAGCTGCTATACAGGTCTTGTCCTCTCTGGACTGGCTGGTAGGAAATACTTCAGTATTACACATGCTGTTGCTCAACAGTGGGTAAATTGCTGTTCATTGTCAATAGCTGTTGATCAACTGTGGGTAAGTTGTGGCTACCATGTTATTACTAGAGCCTACAGCCTCCGATTAAGAGGAAAAGAAAAAGTTAGTTTCCTCTACCACAGAGCTCAGTTAAGGAGGATATCATTTAAAGCCCAAGGACAGTATTACCTGCTCCGACTGAAGAACATGCAGATTCTGAACTTCTTTGTTCAAGGATGAGTTTTCAGTTCTCAAGGCCTTTGAAAGAGAGACACATACACGAGCCATTAGGAACACTATTCCAATCACCAGACCCAAAACAACAGTAGCCCAAATAATCTTTTATTAGACCAGACTCTGTTGGCAATGAATAGGAAAGCTCTCGGGGTCACACAGGGTCCTTCCTCAGGCATGGAACAAGTCAGAACTAGGGACCGAGCCCAAGAACTACTTGGTCTCCATTTCCTTCAGTTGAGATTAACATAGGAACCATGTTCTCTCCAGGTCAAAAGTAGTCAATGCTGATATCAGAGATTGGAAAGCCAATCATCTTGAACTAAAATCTAGACCCTTTTCAGTCTTGAAGTCTAATTGTATCCGTATCTTGCTCGACACAAAGCTTAAGATATTAGGAAAAACTTCCTAATTGTCAGAACCATTGGGCAATGGAATAAGTTGCTTAAGGAGGTTGTGGAATCTCCTTCCTTGGATGTTTCCAAAACCCATCTGGACGAGCCTCTGTCTGATGCTGTAGGCAGAGGATGTCCTGCCTTGGAGCAAGGGGAGTTGGACTAGATGAACCTCGACCCCCCTCCCCCAACCCTATAAATTTATAAGTCAATTTAGAAATATGGCATAATTACTCCCTTCTTATCACACAACTCTCAGGCAGGAAAGCCACCAGTAGCATAGAGAAGGGAACGGCCACTAAATACCACTCGCTTCAAAAGCAAAAAGCAGTTGGCTGACTCAATTTGGAGAACCGAAGGTAAGCAAGAGAACCTGGGAAACACCGGCTGTGGAGACTTTTCAACTAACCCATCAGTGTTGCCTAACCTTCCAGATAACCCATCGGTGTCACCAAACATCCTCAATAGACCCGACGAGAAATGCTAATTAAGTCCGTTTGAATTGTACCTCGCTCTCCAATCCACTGGTTGGAGCGTTGCATAGGTGACCCCTGAATGAATCTCGGCTGCCCACAGCCTACTTGCTAACCACCCCCCTCACAAACGAATGCACTCTGCTAATTAGTGTGGACAAAGGATTGTAGAATGGACCAATTATGTTAATTCCTGAACAGTCAGGAGACTGCCCAAAACCAAGGATACACCCATACCAAACGGAACACACCCCCTAGCCAACACCCGAGCAAGTTCACCACTTTTTCCAAGGAGATCACAGCACAAAAACAGAGGTGGTGAGGCCCTGGCATTGGAGATAAAAGCAGGGCAGATGCTAGGAAAATTATTTCCCACCCAGACTCAAGAGGCAAGGTGTTTTTACCTTGAGCTCCTCCTCTTTATTAGCCATCTCTATGAGGCCCGCTTCGAGGAGTTCTTCGACGGTTTTTAATTTGTCATCCTTTTCTGTAATACTGAGAAATTAAACATCATGAGACATTTCCCCACCAAACAGCGGACCCTACAAGTATCTAAGCAAAAAACAAACCAACCTCTCATTGCCCTGCTAATAGGATTAGGGATCTATTTTAAGAGAGCGGCAAGAAAGAAAGCACGGTCCCTTACATTCTCTCCATTTGCTCCAACAGCTCTTTATTATCCTGCAAGCAAAGGTGGGAAGAGATGGGTCAGTTATTGGATAAATACTGGTTCTGAGCTACAGTCAACGCAAGGGAGAGTTGGCATCAGTTCAGCCACATTTTGCTTTGGCGTTTAATTAGTCCTGAACTTGGACTCAACTGGGAAGAGGGAAGGAAGCCTGGGTGATGCTGCTGGCACACACTTCGGCCCCTGGAATTAGTTCAACCCAAGCAGGAGGAGCTACGCACTCGCGAGTTTTAGCCTGGAAGGAGCCATGCCTCTTCTACCCCAGCTTCACTTCGAGATCAGGGTTTTATTTTATTTATCCATTATTTATACCCTGCCTCTCCTGCTTATGCAGCTCGAGGCAGCTTACAAAAATTAAAATATATCATTAAAACCACAGGGACAAAACAAATAAAGGGATGGCACAGAAACAGAAACGCAGTTGGAGCTAGGGTTGCCATCTATGCAAATGTTTAATGAACACTTACAAAGACGACAGGTTGCAGGGCCCTGCCTTGGCTCCTCCTGCATGGGTTGAACCAATGCAAAGGGCCGAAGTGTTTGCCTAAGGCGCAATATGTATTTTTCATAAGTGTTCATTAAACATTTGCATAGGTGGCGACCCTCGCTGGAGAAGGGTTCAGAGCTCGCTGATTCGCTCACCCCTCCAAGTCATGACAGTGCCACGTTTTGCAAAGCAAGGCGTCTGGGCTGGGGTATAGAAGTCGTCTGGCCCCAGGGACTACACTCGCTCTGCCCTGGCAAAGAGAGGCATGCTCCGATCATGCTAAGAGCAGTAGTTTTACCAGTGCATGCACACCTGAAGGTAGGGATGGGGAACCTCAGGCCCAGGGGCCAAACGTGACCCCCCCAGCAAGCTTTTATGTGGCCCCCTTTCCAATTCCTGGATCCAACTCCAGCAAAGCAGTGAAAGACTGAGCTCCGGTTAAGCGAGCAGAGATGAGGGCGTGCACACGAGGACAGGGCACAGATTCATGATCCGGACCCTCCTCTTCCGGAGCATGTGGTGCCCCCTTACCTACCCCTGGCCCCCAACTTTTATGCAGCCCTTGCGGCTGGTTCTAATTTTCAAAGCGGTCCCCTGGGAGGGGGAACAGTCCCCCACCCTTGCTTCAGTGGCTGTAACCACAGCTGAAGCAAGAGGAAAACGTTTCCTGCAATTATGGCTGGTCAACTTCCCCAGACTTCGTTTGCCCAGTATTTTCCCACTGGCTATTACCCAAGAGTTCACTAGCTGCAACATCCACCCATCTCCCTTACCTGCCCTAAGCTTCAAGAGCAGCAGCCTGCATGGAGGAGGGGGCGGCGGCAGAAAGAACTAACTAGAGGGAGAGCTGTGGAAGTCTGAACAGAAGGAAAGAGGGGAGATGGAAGGGACCAAGGGAAGATGAGAAGGGAAAATGTTTGTAGCCAAAGAGGGAAGAGCTGCTCGCATTTACAGAAAGGACAGAGAGCATGAGAAATCGCTACTTGGGCTAAAATCCTATGCAAGCACCATGCCTGCTGCAGGATTTCCTGCCGCTCCCCTGATCCCTTTTTCCAGTAGTGACACCAAAACATTGGTTTGTGGGTCAAGCAGCTGCAGCACCAAGAGGGTAATACCCTGCCATCTGGAGCGGAAAGGCAGGCAGCACATGGACAGCGAAAGACTCAGACTCTATTCCAGGCCACTTGCCTCTTCCCATGCAAAGAGATGAAGCAACCCCCTCCCCACTCATCTGGCAAAGGCACCCCCAGTGTTCATTATATAGCACCAGCAATGTGGGGTTGGCTGTGGCTCAGTAGTAGAGTGGATGCTTTGCAAATGAAGGTCCCAAACTCAATCCCCAGCATCTCCAATTCAGGATCTCTGGTAGCACGGCTGGGCGAGGCCTCTGCCGGGGATCCTGGAGGGTCTCTGGTAGCACGGCTGGGCGAGGCCCCTGCTGCCGTGTCAGGTTGTGACAATACTGGGCTAAGATGGACCATTGGTCTGACTCAGTTAGGCAGCTCCTTACATCCTTATAGCGTGCTCTGTTCTAGGTGCATACACTACATATCATCTCCTCTCGAAGACCTACCGAATCTACCGGCTGCCAATAGCGGTCCAGAGATGATTCAAGATGGCTGGTTTTGATCTTTAAAGCCTTAAACGATCTGGGTCCCAGAGATCTGAAAGATTCTCTCTCCCAGTGTGCTCCATCGCGATCCCTGCACTCAGCCAGGAGCACCCTCTTTCCGATACCGCCTCCCAGCCGGATTCAGAAATAGGCGTGCGGAGGCACATTCTCAGTTGCTGCCCCAGTATTATAGAACTCCCTTCCCCTGGAGGTTCATCGAAGCCCAAGCATTGTTGGGAGGCAACGCAAGGACCTTTTTGGTCAAGCATTTGGCAGGCAGGGATGCGGGGAGGTTTAAAGGATTTTTATGTGTTTAATATACGTTTTAAGCTGCCGTGAGACTCCGTGGAAGGGTGGGATGTAAATTTAAAAATCAATCAAATCAATGTGTGGACATGTCTCCAGCAAGGTTTTTGTTTCTAGCAATACCAGTTAGCTCAGAGAGAAACCGGTCTACCCCCCAACCGCCACCCACCACGTTCCCATGCTGAGAGCTCCTTCCAACAAGATGCTGGCCCATTGGCCAGCACTGTTTCAACACCCATGGCCATCTATGTTAGCTGTTCTGATAAAACCTTTAGTGTTTATAATCAATGGTACCTAACAGCAGATCAGCAACTCAGAAGGGGGAGGAGAAGCCCCCCCCCATAAAAAAAACCCATTAATAAGCCCCAAAAGCCAGCGGTAGACCTCCTGCGAAGAGCTACACCCCAAGAGCCTCAACCCTAGCATGCTTGTCTCCTGATCCCGGATGCCCATCTCCTTCTTGCTGCTCACTTTGAGATCACCGATTATTGATGTAGTTGGGAGACAAGAAGGAGACAAAAGGGATTGGGGGGGGAGCTCAGGCCCCGAGGGGCCAAATGCAGCCTGTGGCCAATTTTTATTTGGCCCCTTTCCAGTTCCTGAATCCAGTGCCTATGCCCCACGCACTGGGAGACTGAGCTCAAGGTAAGGGAGCAGAGAGGAGGCCTGTGCACACAAGGACAGCTCTATCATCTGGACCCTTCTCTTAATGAGTGCACCTCTGATCCAACTTCTATGTGGCCCTCTGATCACGTACTCATTTTCAAAGCGGCCCCTGGGAGGGAAAAAGCTTCCTTATCCGGGCCTATGCCATGGGGGGAGCACACACAGCAGGGCTCACTTAACACGTCCGATTTCCCCAAGGGGTCAATAAGCTCTTTTCAGTCTTCCAACTAAGTCAACAACCCGTGTTGGCTGCATTTTTCTCCACTGTCGCCAGTGGGGTGGGGAGAGACGCAGTCAATACAGATCCCCAAACCAAGTATATTGGCCTCCTGCTCCAGCCAAGCCTCTGCTTTGGTTTGGCTGAAAGCTCTCAGTTCAGACAAGCAGGCCTGAGGAAAAGACATTCCACCTCCAAGTAGCACAACGGTAAATGCATCGGCAACAAACTGAACAGCCAGGCATCGCGCTGTTGAGAAATCACGGTCAAGACTGTTACGGCTGGCTAGGTAGAAAGACAGTAGCAGCGATGTCCGCACCTGCTCAGCTAATCGAGCCTGCAGCTTCTGGATTTCTGACTGAAACGCTCTATTTTGATCCTTTAGAATCTGGAAATAAGGAAGAGTGAGACAGCAAAATGTCAGTGCAGAGTTTTGAGACCCAAGATCATCCTGTCTTTTTACGGGTATCGTCGTCAATCACAAGATGCAGTTTACAGAACCCAGGAGACAACATGGAACTGGAGATCCACATTCCTAGTGAATGTGTTAAGGGCACCAACATGACTGCAGGAACCATTATTACACACCTTCAAAATCGGATTAGCTTAAATAAAATACCTCTCTCTTTAGGCTCTCTCATAAAGTGGCACTGCTAGATTTATCTCTCATATTCCTGTTGGTCGTACAATCCCCAGAAGTGAGGAAGAACCTCGCTGTGTTTAGGAACTGTCCAAAACACAACGGTCCTGGAACAAAGGTATAGTTTGTACACCTCAGTAACTTTACAGCAGAGGTTCCCAAGCTGTGGGTCAAGATGTCAGGTGAGGTCACAATCACCAATGCTCCTTGACGGCCTCTGCATCACTTAGTTGCTATCTGGGGTGACGGGATTATACTTAAGTCTCAAAACGGGGTCACGGGCAAAAAGCTTGGGAATCCCAGCCTGCCACTTCCTCGCTGCACCTGCGTGCTGAGCGACTGGCAGTAATTGGGACGACACATACAGCCTTTTCTATCTGACGTTCTCCCACAATTACGGAACCCCCTCTGCTGGGAGGTTTGTTTAAGTCCAAACCTGCTCATCTTCTGGAGGCAATGTAAGTCTTTTTTTTTAAACAAAAAAAATGGCCAGGCATTTGGCAGGTAGGAATAAAGCTTAGGTTTGGGGGAAAGGATTTTAACTCGTTTTATTTAATGTCTACCCACCCTGAGGATAGGGCAAGATAATAAAAGTTTGGTTTTTTAAACCAAATTAAATGACTCTCCAGTCGGCTTACATGCCATTGGTATTACCCATTTTTAGACAAGACTCAATACGTGCTAGGCACTTGTCAAATCATAGAACACCATGGTTGCCAAAGCTTCACAAAGTTAGGCCACTTTCTCACATTACCGGGGAGGCAGGGAAACTTCTGCGATGGCAATCACAGCTCTGTTCCCATGGGAACTAGCCCACCTGGGAATGCGCTTTCCCACTTTTATCCCACGAGAACACTTGCACATGACCGGGTCCCCAAATGTAGCTTTTACAATTACGGGGTTTCTCGCAGGATAAAAGTAGAGAAGGGAACTGGGGCTCTTACCTGCGAGTCCCTGTTCTGCTCGGGCTAGGCTAGTCTGCTTTACTTTTCTTTTTCTTTTCTTCTCTTTAAAGAAGCTCTGCTGTCCTGAGCAGAGTAAAACTGCTCCTGCCAGCTCGGAGGCAGGGAAAAAAATGGAGTTGCGCTAGGGGTGATCCCACGCATGCGCAGTCAGTTTCTTTCGATTCCTGCCTCCTGCTGGTCAAGCGCAGTATCACCCGTAAAGCTGGACTAGTCGAAGCCCAGAGCAGAATAACGCATTCTCACGTGCGCTAATTCCTACAATAGAGCTGCGATTGCAATCACGTACGTTTCGTTACCCTCCCCAGGAATGTGTGAAAATGGTCTAGGTTTAAAACAAACATGAAGGAGCACACAGGAGGGAAAGGAGAACAAGGCTAGCAATTTACGAAGCCCAAGAGTGAGTGATGGGGAAAGTGGCTATGGGACTCCTTGTTTCCTCCGGTCATTTGAAGCCTGGAGGGTCCATCTTTTCATCTTACTTGGGAAGATGGAGTGAAAGCAAAGCCCCTTTGCGGCAAAGAGACAGTCTTCAATAGGAACCTACAAGCCCTTCACAACAAGGAGGCACTGTCCATAAAGATCTAAATTCAGAAGTTGGGGGTGAGGGGGGGGTATTTCAAGCCAAGCAGAGGAGAAAACAGGAGCAGCTCTGACAGCGGAGTTCGGATGTCATCAAACTAGCAACAGCCCCAGGCAGTATATAAGCCACTGCCGCCCAAGGGAAAGCGCTTCTTTTAAATCACACGCATTTGTGTTTATTTACAATTTTAAAGAAACAAGATCGCTGTTAATTGGAACACAAGCAACATGGTAAAATCTACACAATGTTACTCCCACATCAAGGATTTGGGGGGGCGTGGGGGGGCAAATTTACATTTGTGAAACACGACAAATGGGTCATTACGCTGACCCCTGAGGTGAATTTTATTAGTAGAGGTTTAGCCTATATTTATTGTTTTAATGAAGATTTAGCCAGTGGCCCGGCTTGCTATTTCTCTGCAGCCTCAGGATGCCTGCAGCGTCCCACATCCCCCGTTGGAAGCCTCAACATCAGAGAGCAATTTTACTTCTCCACAGTGAAGAGTAGTGTCCAGACACATCAACTCTTGGGAGGCATTTGCAAACTTGCTGCTCTGCGCATTACGGTACCTTAAGTTCCTCCTTCGTGTTTGAAGCCTGGCCAAGCTCTTCTTGCAACTGCTCCTCCAGCGTCCTTATTTTGTCATCTTTGCCGTGGACACTGAGGCACAGGAAGACGGAACGGTTAAAAGGGCAGCTCCCCCTCTTCGCACGCAATCTCAAAACTACTCGATGCCGAGGGAGCCTCGCAGACAAAGAATTGTTTACTAAGGGTTGCTGTTATTTACCTTTTCTGCATCCTCTCCAGCTCATGTGCTGCGGCAGCCTAGACAGAAAGAGGATTAGCACCGTCTTAACATAGTGCATCACGAGTCTCGAATCAACCCCCCCCATTCTCCAACATTAAAAAGCAAGAGCAAGGCACGTTGGCTGGATCTCCGCAAGAGTCTCTCCTGGAAGCAAGGGAGCGTGTGCACGCAATGTGATCTTTGCTTGCTTTCAGAGACCCACAATTGCATGTTTTAGAGGCTCATCCAACAGCTGTGCTTTGCTTCAGTGCTCTCAAAGAACCAGCACTCGTGATGCCATAAAAGCAGCAAAGCACTCCCAAACAATATAGGTTAGATACATGGGCCCAGGGCCGAATTGCTCAGGGCTAGACTTACAGATTTGCAATGAGAAAAGGGGGAAGAGGACAATGCACAGTTGTAGCAATGAGGACTCCAACTACAATCAGTCTTAACTGAACGTAGATTAACCTTTTCAACATAAAAAGAAATTGGGGTGATTTATTACAACAACAGGGCAATTAAGTCATAGGAAGGGCGGTGATTTTTTTCCCCCTGGCTTAAAAGTTCTTCAGGTTTTTTTCCTCTTGGTATTTATTAACAATTAGCTAGTTTGTATTCCCCCCTCACTTGTATTAAGCAAAACTATTCCATAAAGACAGGCTCCCAAACCACGAATTGGGAGCCTTTCACGGCTTGGGCCCTGCTTATCTAAAAGAACCCCTTCCCCTCTATGTCCCGCTGTGCTCCACCAGGTCAACTGGGAGTGCCCTCTTGCAAATTCCTCCACAGCACCAAGTCCAGACAATACAGTCACACACAAAAAAGCATTCACAGTGGCTTCCCTACAGCTCCGGAACTCCCTTCCCCTGAAGGTTCCCCAAAACCCAAACATCTTCAGAAAGCAATGCAAGACCTATTTATTTTGCCAGGCTTTTTGCGGGCGAGTATGGGGGTGGGAGTGGTTTTAATTGGAATTTTATATAATTCAGTTTTTTAATCTTTGAATGCTTGCAAACCGCCCTGAGCCTGCAGGAAAGGGCGAGATATAAAGCCAAATAATAAATCCAAATAAAAGTGCGGTTACTCGGTCTATAGTGGGACAAACTGGTTTTATTCTCCCAGCTCAGTCAAGGTGTGCGTTCAAGGAGAGGACAGTGACAGCGTTTCAAGGACGTCCTCAAGGCTAATCTGAAAAAAGATAACACTGATGCAATTTATGGGAGAACATTGCTCAGGACCGTCCCAAATGGAGGAAGAGTCTACTACAAGGGTCTTGGTACTTTGAAATCTCAGGACGACGACAGGAGACGGAAAAGCGGGAGCAGCGAAAGCAGCGTGTCATGGACCAAACCCGGAATTGTCCAGCTCACTTGGAATCACAGTCCGAACTGTAACAGAATCCGTCACTCCCAGACTGGACTTGTTGGCCATCTTCAGAGCCATAAATAAGGGAATGTATGGAAGACAACCATCCTTGGGATTGCCGATGACTCAGTCTACAGATGGGGTCCTGATCCCACGGATACTTTACATAAAGCTTTGCATGACCTTGTAGTTGTCCGGGTCATAAAATGAAGTCTCAAAAAGAGGTCACACAAAGACCTCTTCGAGGGTCAGTGCAGCCTAGCCGATACGGTATTGATTCGAACCTCAGAAGCCAAGGTTCAAATCCAGTCTTGGCCATCCAGTGAGTACTGGACGGCCTTGGGCAAGTCACTCCCTCTCAGTCTCCGATCCCCCTCTATAAAAATGGGAACCAAAATGGCCTGCCTCACAGGGATATTCGGAGGGCATCCTAGGTAAGGACTGTAAAGCACTTTGAACACTGAAAGTGTTGTATATAAAAAAAGAAGATATTATTAATGTCATCAAAAGAAGGGGACTGATCCAGGAGAATAAGCATGGCAGAATTTGGTAAATGGTTTTTACCTGTTCGTTTATTTGAGTCTGCAGTTTCTGCACATCTGCTTTTAGGGACAAATTCCTACTTTGCACAACCTAAAATGGGAAAAAAAACAAAGAAGATGTTTTTCAAGACACTATTTCAGGTAACCATGCCCTCCAGCATCAAAATGGGAAAGTCGAATGTTAAACAGCCAGTACGTTAAAACTTTCTTGATGTGCCCTGAAGCAAACAGCAGCTTCAGTCCCTTAATAGAACAACAGTTTTATTTATACAGCTCCCCTCTGCCGGATTTCACCGAGAGCACTTTACAACATTTAAAATCCAATCAAACACTAGAGGGACTTTCCAGCAGCCTGTGTACTCCCGACCCGATAGCGCGGCACAGCCAGGAAACGGGCCCTCGGACGCAAACGCGGGGCCACGCGCACAACACAGCCACGCAGGGCGGGTCACACAGGCTGGGGTTGCAACTTTTGCCGCACGCGGCTGTGCTGAGCATGCACTTTCTGGCTGTGTGCCGCGCACCAGGGTCGGTGAACGCCGGCCGCTGGATTGTCACCGATGTATACAATTAATTTAAAATATTTTAAAAGGGGACAGTCAAAAGGGAGAGGGAAAACCACATGAAGAGGAAACCAGCAGCGGATCCTCTAGAAGCACCTAGGAAATGAAAAGGCCTTCACATGCATTTTGAAAGGAGAGAAGGGAAGAACTAAGGTGAACATCTGGAGAGAGCAAGTTCCACACGGAGGGGGCCCACCACAGCGAAGGCCCAATCGCCCGCTGATTTTAAGTGTGATGGCAGGCAGGGCCGGCCCCAGGGTTTGTGAGGCCATGTGCGAAGTCTTGGTGCGGGGCCTAATTTGCATAATTAGGTCCAGCCTAATTATGCAAATGTATACATTTACATAAAACTTACTCCGTCTGGACAGGAAGGATTCCCATTCTCCACCCCTCCGAGCAACCATGGAGAAGCATGGCCTCCTAATGCTTCCCCACCTCCCCAGCCGAGTGTCTACCACCACTCCCCAGGAGTGGTTCCACTGCAGGGGCAGCCAAGCGGGCAGTGACCCAGGCACAGAGAGACTGACTGCGTCCACTGCCTTACTGGGGGAGGGGCCAGGGGGTGAGCTTAGCCAGTCTGGCCTCCAGGGCCTGTTGCTTCTTGCTGCCAGTGCCACCTGTGCCTTGTGCACGCATGCGGTGTGACCAGTCCAGAGGTGCTGCTATCACACACACAAGACACCCAAAATGCAGCTAGCTTATTAAGCGCATTATGCCATGAAAAGAGACATATAACCAGTTCAGTTGTGCCCCCATAATCAGTTCATGCTGCCCCCACCCCATAACCAGTTCATTTCTGCCCCCGCCCCCATATAATCTATTCACGCTGCCCCCACCCATAACCATTTAATTTGTGCCCACGGGGCAGCGTGAATTGATTATATGGGGGTGCAAATGAACTGGTTATGGGGTGCGGGTTTAAAGACAGTATTCCTGTTAGCAATAACTTCATTAAGAAGAGTTAGTGAAATAGCAGCCATAATAATCTCAGAACCATATTTGCAGATTTATTTTCCAAGACAGAATAGATATTGCTTTACATCCTAAATTCCTACCTAAGATAGTATAAGTAAGACAGTTGTGAGAATGTGGCCCTTTTTACACGGGTCTCTCCTCCCAGCCATAAACACGCAGATTTCTGTGTGTTCATGGGTGGGGGAACCCCATGTGAATGACGTGGTGCACGCGCCCATGGTGAGTGGGGGTGCGTGCGCGCTCGCCTAACACGCATCCCCACTCACCCCCCCACTCATCCCCACGCACGGAGCAACCGGGGGAAATGGTGGTTACTATGTGGGTGTGGATGAGTGGTGGGTGAGTGGGGATGTGTGTGCAGCTGTGTGCATGCCCCATCCATGCACTGGCGCGCCCACGGACTCCCCACCCGGCGGAGCCATGTAAAAATATCATGTGAGGAGCCACTCGAAGAAGAACAGAAGGTTGCTACCTTGCAAACAAGGTTCTTTGAGATGGCTCCGAACATTCTCACAACACCCACCCTTCCAGCCCCGCATGGAATTCTTTTCTTATATTTCTAGAAAGGGTTGAAAGGAACTGTCATTCAGAGGGGGAGGGTTCTTTTTATACCAGAGGAGCTCAAGACCATCATGTGGTCTATTATTTGAACAGGGTGAGCGCGCACAACCCAGTTGTGAGAATGTTGGGAGCCATCTCGAAGAACCTTCTTTACAAGGTAGCAACCTTCTGATCAGCACGTGGGGAGGAGCTGTTTGTAAACAGCCTTATCTCCCAGCCCGATCCAGTGTCCCGCTGCAGCACTACTAGAAGGCAGAGGCAGGTGAGGGATGGGGTCTTGAGCCAGGGAGGGGAGGAAGAATCACTTTCTGGGGGAGAAGCTGACAGCCAGGCAAGTGCAGGGCCCCAGCTGGCGGCGGGGCCATGTGCACATGCCTGGGGCCAGCCCTGATGGCAGGATCCCCGAACAGCGAGTGGCATCTCAGCCCAGTCAGCCAGCAGGGTGAGTTTCCAGGAGTCAGGACTCAAATATAACCAGAGCATTAAAACACCAGCAGCGCAATTTGAAATTCAATCCACCACTCTACAGGCGGCCAATGCAGAGAACGCAGATGAACCAGAAATTCTGGGGTGGGCCGTGGCTCAGGTGGTAGAGCGCATGCTTTGCATGTATGAGGTCCCAAGTTCAATCCCCGGCCTCTCAGACTCAGGATCTCTGGTAGCATGCCTCTGTCAGAGAGCCTAGAGAGCTGGATTTGAAACCCTGCTGCAGTGTAAGGTTGTGACAATATTAGGTTAAGATGGACCACTGGTCTGACTCAGGCAGCTTCTTACATCCTTATATTCTCTTGTGGCCTTAAAGCTAGGGCCCCGTGTACGAGTCTGTCTCCCATTAGTCACAATGGAGGAGACATCGAACACACAGGGTCCTGCCCACAATATGAATCAGCAATCTCTTGCAGCCCTCAAGCTCTACCGAGCCTGATCTATACAGAGCCACAATGATGATTTTTTGTTCAGGAACAGGGGCCTGGATAACGAGCTTGCTTTGGTCGTTAGCCAGTCATGCTTCACATGCACATTACTAGAGGTTGGCAAATGGTGGCTCGAGAGTAGCGTACAGCTCTTGGGCACCTTTACCGTGGCTCTTGCCAGGAGCGGCGGTCTGGGGGTATATCCCTGCAGCTCCCTCAGGAGCGAGAGATGTCAAGCCGCCATTTTGGCTGCCAGAGGCAGATGGGAGCAGGAGGAGATGCTGTGTCACTATTGCTGCTGTCCAAGCCCACTAGGCTGGCCTGGGAGCTAAAGCTTTGATGTGAGGGGGAAGTTGGGGGAAAGCCGCGCCGCCCTGTGTCCAGGATTGGGGGAAAAGCCATGCTCGATGTAATGCGTTCTGTGGCTCTTGGTGAAATTAAAGTTTTGCTATGTGGATCTTAGGCTTGGGAACTTCGCCTGCCCCTGTACTATACCTTGAACTCCTCTTCCTTGCTGGTTAGGTTGACGTGTTCATTGGCTAACATCTCCTCTGTCTGCTTTATCTGCTTGTCTTTTTCTGAAATGCTGAAAGAGATAAGAAGTTTGTAAGTAACCAAGCTCCTTAAGCAAAGCCACCCAGCACAATTACACAAGGCCAAAATTAGGCATGCTAAATTGATTTGGATTGGTAAATTATTTGGGTTTCTTTTGTTGGGGGGGGGGGGGGAGAAGAGGGAGAGACTTAAAAGGACTGAGCCAGAGGTTCGAAAAGAGTGAAACCGAGATCCAAGTAGGGTTATGCCAACTGTCCATGGAGATGCAACCTGACTGATGTTAGATATGCCATCTTGGTTGCTGTTTGGGGTTATGGAACTTGTAGGCAAGTCCCAGAATGCTGATTGCAAGCCCTTTGAGTCAGGGACCTGTGTCTAATCACAACTGTTCACCACCAAGCACATTGCTGGTGCTATATAAATAGTGAAAAATCAAATGGGTATGTGCAAACAAAATTTTGGGAACCACCAGTTTTGACTGAGGTTTTTTTTGCGTGTGTGGGGTTTTTTTAAAATTATTATTATTAAGATAAACTCTACAAATACTTGAGATGGTTGCATAACTTGCAATAATTAGAGGGACAATTAGCTAGACGGAGAGGGCAACTGGCTCAGTTTTTTGTTGTTGCTGTTTTAAGGAACTCTACACATACCTGGGATGGATTCTATTGGCCAGGCATTTGGCAAGCAGGAATAGGTTTTGGGGTAAAGGTTTTTAGCTTGTTTTATTTTTGTTCGTGTAGGATTGTGTCTGTTGTGACCAACCTTAAGCCCTCAGGAGAGGGCAGAATAATAAATACTAAATAAATACTAAGATGATAATACTAAGCCAGTGTGGTGTAATGGATAAGTGTGCAGTACTTGGATTAGGCGGTGGGTGGGGGGGGGACACCACGGTTCAAGTCTCGCCTTAACCAGAAACTCACTGGGTGACCTTGGCCCAGTCTCAATATTCTCTCAGCCAAACCTACCTCACAGGGTTGTTGTGAGAATTAAAAATTGTGTTATATGTAAAGCACTGAGTGCCATGGCAAGGGGGCGCTATATAAAAATATATTTTAAAAATACTAAATTATTAATTTTTACTTATATAGTGCCAGCAATGTACCTGGCAATGTACAATCAGAATTAGAGACATGTCTCTGTCTCAAGGTGTCGAAAACCTACTGTAAGTCTGGTGCACCATAACAAAGCTGCCAACTGCACTCCACTCGGGAAGCCACTGCAGTGAAGCTTACACAGAGCAAAACACAATAAGAAAACGGTGGAGCTAACGTCTCCTGCTGCGTAAGGAGCGCAACGGGACACAATGGAGGCTCAACTTGAGACAGGGAGGGGAAATCCTTAGGAAGAGGTTTTATGGCTTCTAAGGGGGAATCACAAACAATGGAGGCTAAGGGGCCATAAGTGACTGCATTTCCTTCCCGAATCGCTTTCACATGCTGAGCAGCTGAAAAAATAGAGCTTCCACTACACACTGAGCGGGCAAATAAAGCCAGGCACTTTCACAGGGAAAGAGAGGAATGCTTACACTTTGTGGAGTTCTTCGGCCAAGGCTGAAGCATTGCTCTAAAAGGAGAGGAGGGGAAAAAACAGTGATGAATGTAAAGCCCTTGGGGCTGGGAGATTACAGCCTTGTTGAAAGCCATTCTGAACTGGTGCAAGCAAATTGCTGGGAAGGCTCAGAAAGTCCCTGCTTAACAGCCAAGAAACCATCTACATGGGACTCTGCTGGAACAAGGGGTGGGCGGGTCTCCGCGCAGCAGGACCCTTACGTTTGAGGAGAGGACCTGGTGGAAGGAAGCACTGCAGGCCAAACGTCTGGGGAGCCAATTTGCTTATCCGACATGCCAAGAGACTTCCACATCAATGGCTTTTTAAAAATAATAATATTAAGGCACTGTGCAGTGCATGCAGCCAGGGCTGCCCTGAGAATAAGCTTTGCTTTATTTGAAAAACACAGCCAAAGATATAGCACTGTGTGTACACAAAGGGAGTTCAAGCCTAGGACTAACTCCAAACCAAGCTGCTCTCTCAGTTGCTCGGAGAGACCTGGGGCATTAAGGCAACGCTTGCATCATCTTTGGCACGATGCAAAGTCATCTGATGGGTCGACCCGGCACACCTACCAAACAGCCCCTTAAATGTTTGGACACTTTCGCACCTTGACTCTTATTTATTTACTTATCCGGTACTTCTAACCCGCCCCCCTCCTGCCACACGGGAGCTCGGGGCGGCGTACGGCAAATAAAAATACAAAATAATAAACAAATATAAATAATTAAAATTAACAATCACAGAGGCCAGATTAGAACCGCCCCCCCAAAAGAAAACAAACCATCCCCCCACCCACGCCCCGTCTCTCTCGCTGAAAGCCCTTGCAACGTTGTACAAGCATGTGTCTATAATGCTGTAAGCAGATATCCTGGCAACAGATTCTTGTGGGACTTGGTGCCAGAGGGTGCGGTCAAGGCCAGTAGCATAGCTGGGTTTAAAAACAGATTGGATAAGTTATTGGTTAAGACCATTAAAGGCTATTAGCCAAGTGGCAAACCCCCTTGACTGTTTGGAGGTGGGAGTGAAGGGCAGGGAGCGGATTGCACCACCATGGCCTGCCGGATACGTCGTCGAAGCAGCCGATATCAGTCATCGTCGGAGACAGGATGCTGGGCTTGATGGACCGTCGGTCTAACCCAGCATGGCACTTCTCATGTTCTGCCGTGGAGCAGGGGGTTGGACTCGATCTTCAAAAGGTCCCCTTCCAACCCTGCAAATCGATGAGCCCGTTCCTCCCCAGATGCCAACGTTCTCAGAACCACTCCCCTCCCTGAAGCACACGCCCATCTTATTCAAGGGAACCCAAGCATGGTTTCTCCCACTCTTCTAGATTATTATTATTATTACTATTATAAGCATTTACATAGCGCCAGCGACGTACCTGGCGCTTTACAAAGAATATGATAAACACGGTCCCTGCCCGAGAGCTTACAATCTGCCAGAGAAAGGCCCTGGAAACATCACCAAGGGTCAACATGAAGCTCTTCAGTATTAAATGTTCCTTCTGAGCAGCCTCTAGAAAGGATCATTAGTCGGTGGGGGGTGGGGGAGATCCTACTTGGGAACAGACACTTCTTTCAGCTTCTTCCTCTGAAGAAATAGCCAAGACAGACCATCTCCCCTCCATTCACGAACAGAGAAGAGGTTGAGCTCTCTGATCGGCAGTTACGGGCCACATTTGCAAGTTTAGTTGAAGTCAAAGGCTCCCAAAACCACATGTCAGGAAGGTAACTAGGATTATGGCACCAACGGATATTGGATACAACTTTGCACATCTTTGTTGCCGTCCAGAGTCATAAGAACATGAGAGTTGCCATATTGGGTCAGACTAACGGCTCATCCAGCCTAGCATCCCACGTCCATCCACGGCAGCAGTTTTGGTGGCTTCAGTGATGGACACAGATGGAGTGATCCATTCCCTGCCAATCACTCCCAGCCCCTGACAGTCAAGAGGCTGCAGCCCCCCTGAACCACTGGACTCAAAGCCTTTTATGGTTCTAACGATCTGCGGACCTAATCCGAACAATGTATCCAATCCTTAAAAAGGTAATTCCCTTTCTCTGTCCCTGAAAAAAAAACGTCTTGCCCAAGATTTTTAAGTCTCAAAACGAGGTCAAACGAAGAGCTTGAGAACCATTGGTTTAGTGCATCTAAGCCAACGTAAGGCATACGCACACGTATCCTTGCATGAACAGCAGCCATTTCCCCCAATCAAGATCTCCAAATCATACATCTGCATTAAAGCAGAGAAAACAGACTTTCCTAGGCCAGCTGATTTCTGCACGTAGCAAGGCACTTTCCCATCTGCGTCCGCACCTCAGAAGCTCGAGAGAAGGCGTGGTTAGTGGTTACCACCCCCAAACGTAAAAGAGAAGAGATGAAGTAGTTCAGAATGATCTCTTATTGGATCAACTCCTGTTGAGGAGTCTCTGCAAGCTTTCGTGACGCACAGGGCCCTTCCTCAAGCATGTAAGCGTAGGAGGTCATCAATATATAAACCGAGCAAATGCAGACTAGGTAGATATGAGGAGACAGCAGTGAAAGAGCTATAGTATATTGGTATAGGAGACAACAGCAACCGGAAGTAGTCAGTTATTTTTGTATTAATAAATCTATGAATTTTAGTTCCCAGGACTCAACCAAGACCCAAGCTTTCCAAGCCATTAATACAAATAATTATTAATTATTATTATTAACAAGCATTTATATAGCACCAGCAATGTACCTGGCGCTTTACGAAGTAATTGAATAGACATGGTCCCGACCCTAGGGTTTACAATCTGAGAGACCGAGGGGCGGGGGAAGAGACAAAGGAAGGGGAGCAGAGGGAGAGACAAGGGGTGTAACAATCACGAGGATGCGAGGTCCCAGGTACACGCGCTAGGCTTGGTTACATCGAGAATGATGGCTGGTTGGTCCATGTGGTGAGGATATGAGTACACAGACCTCAGGTAACAGATTGTACTGGATGGAGGCTATCGGCAGGAGTTAGGTGAGGGGAGCGAGGAGTCAGGGAGGGCAGAGCGGAAGAGGTGGGTCTTGAGGAGGGATTTGAAGGTACGAAGGGAGGGGGCGAGACGAATGTGGGCAGGGAGGGAGTTCCAGGCATGGCGGGCAGCTAGGGAGAAGGGACGAAAGCGGTTAGGGGAGCAGGGGAGGCGTGGGAGGACGAGAGATGGGACAGAGGAGGAGCGGAGTTCACAAACTGGAGTACAGAGGAACAATTAGTGCAAAGAGGTAGGGGGGAGCAAGGTTGTGAAGAGCTTTATAGGTGAAGACTAGGAGCTTGCGCAGGATTCGTTCAGGAAGGGGGAACCAGTGAAGAGGGAGAGGAAGGGCTGCACGTGGTCGAAGCGACGAGCGAGGTAGATGACCCTGGCAGCAGAGTTTTGGACAGAGATGAGGGGAGAAAGGTGAGACCGGGGAAGGCCAGTGAGAAGGAGGTTACAGTAGTTGAGGCGAGAGCATGAAAGAGCATGAACAAGGGTTTTGGGAGAGGAGACAGAGAGAAAAGGGCAAATCTTAGCAATGTTATGGAGCAAGAGAGAGAGAAAGCGCGAGAGTGTGGGGAGGGGGAGATGCCAGACAAAATCACTCTCTATATTATTATTATTATAAGCATTTGTATAGTGCCAGCTGTGTACCCGGCGCTTTACAGAACAATAAGACGCAGTCCCTGCTTACGGCTTACAATCTCTCTCTCTCTCTCAATTGTCTGCATCGCTCTCTTCCCCCTGCCTCCTGTTTACTAGCCTCTCACTAGTTACATTGTCCTACTCACTCCCACCTCTCTCTACTATTTATTATAGCACCAACTACGTACCTGGCACTGCACAATCAATAGTTATGGACAGGTCCCTATCCCTAAGGGTCTTACGAGACAAGGGAGATACAAACGTCGGGAGACACAAGGGTACGTTCAGGAGGTTGAGACGTTGCAGGCTCACATGCTTCGCTTAGTTAAAGGGAACTAGATTCTGGGTGAGGGAGAAGAGGACGCAGTTTCACCGTTGACAAGCTAGGGAAGGCCCGACAGACGAGGTGGGTTTTCAGGAGGGATTTGGAAGTTGGGAGGGAGGGAGCGGAGCGAACGTATCCAAGGAGGGAGCTCCAGGTATGAGGGGCAGCAAGGGAGAAGGGGCGAAGATGTTTAGAGGAGCAAGGAGGTCGCGAGCAGACGAAAAGCGGAATTCCTGGGCCTCCTCATCTCTACCAGTCCTGCATTTGTTCGATTTATATATTTCTGACTTATGTCAGAGGAGATCCCTGCATGGCCTGAAAGCGTGTGTATTCCAGGTCCAATGAAAAAAGAATAGTTCAAATGCTCTCTCTCCACCTCAGAAGCTAGGGAGCATTCTGTTGTAACAAGATGCACAAGCAAGGCCTGGCAATTGGATGTCTAGGATTTAGCGACACTGTACTCTTAAGGAAATAACAAAGCTGCCAAAGCAAATTAAGGGGAACCAAGCACTTAAAGATTAATAATTGTGATAGTTTAGGGCCAGAGTATCCCCCACCAAAATCATTCCAGGCTACAGGAAGTGGGGAAAAACCCAAACCCACGCTATTTCACTCTGAAACGCGATCTGGAGGAGCGTTTGGCCATAAACTATGCCCCAAAGAGTTTACCATTCTCTGCATGGATTACATCACACCCCGATCACATATGGAATTAAGTTTCCTTTTAAGCGATGAAGACATTTTCAAAACTGGTGTGAACTCGGGTAAATTTGTACCTGGACTGCCATTTGGGAGTGAAACTTCTGAAGCTGGCTTTTCAAAGCTTCGTTCTGCTCCATCAGCTCCTTACAAAGAGAAGAGGCAGAGAAAAAAAAACACCCAGAAGATTTAAGTCCGCAGTCACTAAACACAGACAACGCATTCATCATTCCAACTGCTCCTTTAAGCTCCCCAATAAGTAGCAGCGTGGTTTGATAGGAGCCATTTCTCTAGTGGCGGAACCAGACGGGTAATATATACACTGAGCTGTTCCTCATATAGATCCGAGGAACCCACAAATTGGAAAGGCAAGATAAAAATGTGAATAAATAAATATGGATAGATTTATCCTCAACGGTCCTGTGAGGCGGGAAAAAAATATTACCCTCTTTTACAGAGATGTGAAGAGAAGTCTGTGGCACAACCGGGAACTGAACTCCGGCCTCCCAAGATAGTGCCTTCATTATTATTTATTGTTGTTATTAGGGCTGAAAGGATCCTCCAAGGCTGCAAAGCATCCATTTCAAGGCCTGGACTAGGGGCTCGCCCCTTCCGTACCCTGTCGACTAGCTGTAGAGCTCAGAGGGGGCTTTAATTATTATAATCATATAATAGAAGACCAGGAAGATAACAACAGGCCATGGTTTCAGCTGCTAGCCTGAGACTCGAGACCCAGTCAAAGTCTGCCTCAGGCAATGCCTCCCGTTGGGCTGGCGAGGTTAAGGCACGCCGGGTTTTGTGGCCTACAGCACATGAGGGAGCGAGGCGGCCAGAACCACATCCAACCGCCGTTTACTTCCTCCAACCTCGTGGATCGGGTCCCCCTTCACAGCTGGGTGGAGCGTAGGCAGCCACCCGGTGTGCAACCAAGGAGGACTCGAACCCACAGCCTTCAGGAATGTAGTCTAGTGCCTTAACCACTCCGTCTGTGCGCTTGATCTCAATTTTCAACTTGAGATCCCTGCACTGCCACGTGGGCACAGGAAAACCTCTGTCTGCCCCCTTCTGTAAATAGGGAGAATAGCACTGCTAGGGCTCTCAGGACCGCTACAAGGATAAACCCGTTAAAACAGCGCGTAGCACTTGGGCACGCTGGTGAAGGAGCCAACAGTAGCCTGTGCCCCAAATATCTGAAGGAGCACCTCTACCCTCATGTCCCGTCACAGTCTCTGAGGTCAGCCAGGAGCCCCCTTTTGTGGGATCTACCCTCCAGGTTCGTACAACAAGGGCACTTACCGGTGAATTTTCTTTCTACAAAGCTCCCTGCTTGGCACTCCTTATTTGAGGTCTGCCTTCTGAGTCACCTGAAGCAAGACACACCCAAGCTAAGGAGTGCCAAGCAGGGAGCTGAGGGAGAAAAGTCGTTCTCAGTGGCTGTCTCACAATTATGGAACTCCCTTCCCTTGGAGGGAGTGTGGCTGCCATGCAGGTCCCAAATGTAAGAAAAGGAGACAAAGTAGTTCAAATAAGACCTTTTATCGGCCCAACTTCTTTTGGGTGAGAATGTACAAGCTTTTCGAGCCACATATGGGCCTTCCTCAGGCACACAGCTCAGTTTATATATTTCTGACTGGCTATGCTACATATCTGTGTTAGGGGTCTTGTGTGACTCAAAAGCTTGCTCATTCTCACCAACAGAAGTT
Organism: Sphenodon punctatus; assembly: GCA_003113815.1. NCBI lineage: Eukaryota > Metazoa > Chordata > Lepidosauria > Sphenodontia > Sphenodontidae > Sphenodon > Sphenodon punctatus. Next base: position 2,140,745 of record QEPC01011609.1, read on the forward strand.
GGTCTAAAAAAAACCCTACTTTTTCTCCTTCCCTTAGAGGTTCGTCTGAACTCGAGCCTACTCGTCTTCCAGAAGAAACACAAGACCTTTTTGTTTGGCCAGGTGTTTGGCAGGCAGGGGTTGAGGAGTGGTGGGTTAGGGGATTTGTGTATTTTTTAAAAATTTATTTTATTTACTGTTTTTACACCTTGCATCTTGCCCTGAACCTTAATTGAAAGGGAGGGATAAAAGATGCGAATAAATAAATGCCACACCTGCACCTGTCGCTGGATCGACTCATCCGCAGTCACCCTCTTTTGTTCCGCCTCCATTACCTGCATCATGCGCTGTTCTAGCTGCTGCTTGGACACCATTGTGTCTGTAAATTTACTGTGCAGGCTCTGGATTTCATTGTCTTTGGCCACAAGCTTGTTCTGTACATCTGCAGCAGAAACAACAAGGGGTGAAATTTGTAAGAACCACTTTTAAGCATTCTTAACTTAGAATTGTATACTTTCTTTACAGATGTTCCAAGACAAATGTTTTCAAGCTATGGGTCAAGACCTCAAGTGGAGTCCAGATGCCAACACCCCCACTTGCCCCCAAGTCACCTGATCCCTGAGTTATCTTTGCCCCTTCTCTCATGTTGTTCCCTATGCTTGGAAATCCCTCCCCAAGCACATATGCTCTGCTCCCTCCCTGCCCCCCAACCCAAAATTTACCTCTATCAGGTTTTCCCTAGTTCCTCACTCCCACAGATTGCTCCTTTATGTTTCTCCTCATACTGCCTCATCCTTCCGGATCCCTCTCTTCCTCTGTAACTAAGCTAAGCACGTGCACCTGCAACCTCACACCTTCATAAACGTATCCCCTGTTCCTCTCTACGCACCCCTCCCGTTGTCTCCATTTCCCATGTCCATTCTAGAGCCCAATGTCCTTTGGGCAGGGACTCGACTAGTCACGAATGTTCAGTGCCCACACTGCCAGTGCAATACCGGCAAATCCCCGGCATGTCTCTACTGCTGTTTGCAGAGGGTCGCAAGAGTATATTTCAGTTTCCAAATGTGGTCACGACGCAAAAGGTTTGGGAACCCCTGAGCACGCCCCATTGAACAGCACCAGGAACAAAAACACTTGCTCTTACCTTGCTGTGCTGCTTCGTGCTCCGCTGTCCTTTTCCTGAGATAGCTCTGTATTTCCTCCCATCTTCTCTCTGCATCCTGCTGTTGGGCCTACGGATCACGAAGATAAAAGTATTACCTTCCAATAGATCACACTGGTACACTCAAAGCCTCTCACACATTTGGGACCACCACAAAGAAAAAAAGAGAGGAAGAGGACAGAAAGAAATGTGGTACAGGGAAGCTTAACATATATCAGTTTGCTTCACTCTATTTGAAGAGTTACTACACTTATGAGACATCATAGCTCAAGTGATCTCTTATTTGTCCAACTTCTGTTGGCGAGTGCGTGCACACTTCAGGCCATTCAAGGTCCTTCCTCAGTCTGGTGTGGCCTGAAAGCTTGCACCTTCTCCTCAACAGACATTGGTCCAATAAAAGATCATCTGACCTGCTTGGTCTCCCATCTATTACTAGACCTCGTTTGGAACAGATGCGCGAAAATGGAACGACCATCAAAACGTCAACCAGAATTCCAATCCAACGCTTGTACATGCGACCACCAAGCATCGTGCGCAGCACGGCCCCCAAAATGCCTTTGATGGTTCCATGGAACAATAATTGGAACAATCGTTCATTCTGATTTTTGCCAGAATGATCGAACCGCCTGGATCAACTGGAAACAGAATCTGGTGGGAAACTTCAGGCCCATCTATTACTTTTAGGACCAACCCAGCAACCCCTCTCTCTTGTGCGTGTTCAAACAAACAAGGAAAGCTACAGAGTTCGCAAGGTCCACTGGGACAGCATTACCCACATGCAGGGTCGGCCCCAGGCATGTGCCACATGTGCGACCGCACCTGGCCCCACAGCCAGCTGGGGCCCCACACTTGCGTGGTTGGGCAGCAGGCTGCAGCCAGCTTCTCCCCCAATAAGTTCTTCTTCCTTCCCTGGCTCCAGACCCCATCCCTCACCTGCCTCTCCCTCCTAGTAGCGCTGCAGCTGCAGGAGAGATAACGCTGTTTCTTTACAAACAGTTCCTCCCCATGTGCTGATCAAAAGGTTCTTGCCTTGTAAAGAAGGTTCTTCGAGATGGCGTCAAACATTCTCACGAGTGGGTTGTGCACGCTCACCCTATTCAAATAATAGACCACATGATGGTCTCAAGCTCCTCTAGTATAAAAAGCACTCTCCCCTTCAGAATGACAGTTCCTTCCAACCCTTTCTAAAAATATAAGAAAAGAATTCCATGCAAGGCTGGAAGGGTGGGTGTTGTGAGAATGTTCAGTGCCATCTCAAAGAACCTGGTTTGCAAGGTAGCAACCTTCTGTTGCTACCTTTCAAACATTTTATAAATGTTGTTACAGCCTATGGGCTGACAATAAAATGTATTACTACTACCACCTTCTGTTCTTCTTCGAGTGGCTCCTCACATGATATTTTGACATGGCTCCGCCGGGTGGGGAGTCCGTGGGCACGCCAGTGCATGGATGGGGCATGCACACGGCTGCACACGCATCCCCACTCACCCACCGCTCATCCACACGCACATAGTAACCACCGTTTCCCCCGGTTGCTCCGTGCGTGGGGAGGTGAGTGGGGATGTGTGTCAGGCGGATGTGCACGTACCCTCACCATGGGCACCACGTCGTTCACACAGGGCTCCCCCACCCATGAACACACAGAAATCTGCGTGTTCATGGCTAGGAGAGGCCTGTGTAAAAAGGGCCACATTCTCACAACTGTCTTACTTATACTATCTTAGGTAGGAATTTAAGATGTAAAGCAATATCTATTCTGTCTTGGAAAATAAATCTGCACATATGGTTCTGAGATTATCATGGCTGCTATTTCACTAACTCTTCTTAATGAAAATTATTGCTAACAGGAATACTGTCTTTAAACTCGCACCCCATAACTAGTTCATTTGCGCCCCCCCCTGCCCCCCCATATAATCAATTCACGCTGTCCCGTAAATGGTTATGGGTAGGGGCAGCGTGAATTGATTATATAGGGGTGGGAGCGCAAATGAACTGGTTATGGGGTGGGGGCAGCATGAACTGATCATGGGGGCACAACTGAACTGGTTATATATGTCTCTTTTCATGGCATAATGCATTTAATAAGTTAGCTGCATTTTGGGTGTCTCGTGTGTGATAGCAGCACCTCTGGACCGGTCGCACCGCATGCGTGCACAAGGCACAGGCGGCACCGGCAGCAAGAAGCAACAGGCCCTGGAGGCCAGACTGGCTAAGCTCACCCCCTCTTCCAGTAAGGCAGTGGATGGTCAGTTTCTCTCTGCCTGCCTCACTGCCCGCTTGGCTGCCCCTGCAATGGAACCACTCCTGGGGAGCGGTGGTAGACGCTCGGCTGGAGAGGTGGGGAAGCATTGGGAGACCGTGCTTCTCCATGGTTGCTTGGAGTGGTGGAGAATGGGAATCCTTCCTGTCCAGAGGGAGTAAGTTTTGTGTAAATTACACATTTGCATAATTAGGTGGGGCCTAATTATGCAAATGAGGCCCCGCACCAAGACTTTGCACATGGCCTCACAAACCCTGGGGCCGGCCCTGCCCATGTGCCTTCCCTCAGGGACTCACTTTCTATGGAGGAAAACACAGCGAACACAGGTCCCTGGCCTTGCTCCAGGATATCGCACTGCTCCATTCACAAGGCAACTTCTGCTGTACAAAGATGTTTGGGGTTTCTTTAAACGCAAGGAGGAGCTCAGCAACCAAAGACAAGCCAACATCCAAAAGGCATTTAACAGGTGGGGTTTGCTTGGGTTTTGGGGCGAGGGTGTTTTACTGTATGCATTTTTTTGTGTGGACTGTTTTATATGTAAAATTTGTATGATTGTATGATGGGTAATTGTAGGTTTAGCTTTACATGACCGCATCAGAAAACGGTGGGAAGCCAATCTGCGATAAAGTTCAAAGTTCACTGTATGCATTTTAATGTTTTAAAACTTTTTCGTGTGTGGATTGTGAGTGGCCCTGAGCCTTATGAGAAGGGTGGCATAAGAACCAAAAAAAATAAAATAAAAACCTTTACTTCCAAGATGTGTCTAGGTAGCCTGCAGTTCTCTGCCAACTGCAGCTTCCTTTTTTTAACTCTGCCTTATACCGAGGCGGTGAACCTGAACCTGGACCACGTGCCGCCCACGGTGGCTTTGCACCCGATCCCTTTCCGAAGCCTGGATCCAAACCCCTCCCCTCTAGCTCTGAAACGGCAGGCACGGGGAAAGGGAGCAGAATCAGGAAGGCATGTGCTCAAGAAGAGGGGACGGATTCTCTTCTTTCCTCGTCCTGAGCGCACCCCTTAAAGCGCCTCCGCCTTGGCTGGCGGAGCTTACACTCCTTTTCAACGCGGTCCACAGAACCAAAGAGGTTCCCCCAGCCCCGGGGGGTCGACAGGCGGGCATTAAATGGAGAATTTGGCAAGATCTTCCCCCCTCAAATTCTTCCACATCAGCTTACGAGTCCAAGGCAGCACTTTTCACCGCCCCAATCACTAACGGACTCAGCAGAAGGCACAACCCAGCCACGGACACAAGGGGAAGAGACAGATGTTACCTTCAGCTGAGCAACCGCTTGTTCCGCATTCTTCTTCTGGAGCTCCTCCTGCTGCAGCTTATTGCTCTTCTCCGTCAGCTCGTTCACAAGCCGTGCGTAATCCTGGCGCAGTTTATTGAGCTCCGAGGACTGCCTAGAAGAGGGGGGGTTGGGAGTTGGTTTGTGTCAATGGAAGAGCAGCTAGCAGCACAGGCGTCCCTGCGGCACACAGTGGTGTAGACAGGTTGAAGTGGGGCCTAGGCTCATATCGCAATGATGGGCCCCAAAAGGGCCAGGCTGCCAGTGTGGCAGGGCAGGGGTGAAGACTTACCCACGAAGGCAGTGCCACCCCCAGCTCCCAGAATGGCAACCACCCCACCAGGAAGCAAGTTTTAGGAGTGAGAGGAGAGGTGGGGCCTGCACGCTATCCCTACCCACTCTGAACACTTTCTTGTTGGCACAGCCCTTTGCAAGCCTCGTGAACGCCAAACAGAGTATTTTTCAGAGTGGGTGGGAGCAGCTTCCTCCCCCCACCCACTCTAAAAAATATCTTAGCAGTACTCAGGCTGCTTGCAAAGCCACCCCAGCCCTCAGAATCCAGACCCAAGGCTCAACTAAGCCCCCTTGCTTCGTGGTAGCTACACCCCTAAGTGGCCCATGCAGTCATAATGGGCGTTTTTACACACACGTTTCTCCTGCATGTTGGCTGTTACATCCTGAACTTCCTGTGTGTCTCAATCACTCACCCAGAACTTAAACATCTGGTTCTTTGAACTTCTGCATATTCTCACAGATTTAAGAAGTCCTTGATCTCTGTGGTTTTACAAATCTGGATCCAGTAACATCTGGGTGTCTCCCAGAACTTGTGTGTGTCAAGAGTTCTCCTGGTAAACTGCTTTGCTCCAGGCAGCTGTGGTCACTTGGTTTCCAAGGCAGCCCCTCACGTCTACAGCTGCGGCTACTTTATGCTGCCTCAAGACAGTGTGCCAGAGAGAAGAATGCATCCAAGAACTTACTTGTGGACTTGTAAACCCAGAAGATTGAAAGACCAGCACTTTAAGGTGTGTGTAAAAATGCCCAATGAGTCCTGGAGCTTAGGAGCCCACGGCACTGCTATCAAAATCATAGGGGCAGTGCCACTGCTCTCCCGCAGAGACCTACCCCTGTCCTGCTCAACATGGGCTAGGGCAGAGTCCCAGTCTGTGGGTCACAGGGGGCCCAGTATGTCCCTACCCTGGTTGACAGGTTTCACGGTTGAGCCCAGAAGTATCTTACTTGCAGAAGCATTTACAGTGTTTCTGTTTAGTAACTCAGAGTTTCTTTACTTGTGTAAACCTTTTTTAAAAAAAAAATATATACACAATTGGCTAAAGACTGTAAGAAGAGCACACAATTGCCAGGATAAGACTTAAGTCTTGCCAAGTGGAGCAGACAGGAAACACAAGCTGTTCCGAGATCAGCTGCCTGACGTTCAGAGGCTACTATCTAAGAGGGCAATGCTACTGCTTACGCTGTTAGAACACCACACTAGTAACCTCATAGTAAGGGAGATAATGATGGACCGCAGACACGACCGGTTTTACCCGACTCTCCGTGGTATTACTGGCCACGTTCGCAGAGATTTATGGCCCAAATTGTCAGAAGAAATCGGAGATTTCAACACCCCTTTAAAAAGAGGCTTGACTTAGTGTCAAGAACTCAGCCTCTCAAAAAACGACGGCCCTTTATAATTTTTCAAGCAGCTGAGGCATCACTAGTCACTTAGGAAAATCCTGGTCTGGGCTCAGACAGAAAGGGTGCAAATCTTTATCCCCTTAAAGCCAATGGGAGAGGAGACGCTGGGTGAAGATGGACGGACACCTTAACACCGCCTTAACGCCTCTTATGCATGTTGCCAGGCTGCACAGGGCACCAACGCAACCCTGCAAACATGCATAAGAGGCGTTAAAGCAGTGGTACATGCATGTCTGTTTCCACCCACCGATGTCGATGGATTCAGGATCAGGGGCCAAGAGGAAGGAGGTTGGGGCAGCATCAGAGGCTTGGGCGCTCAAGGGGCCACCATTTTCCACAGGCTCAAGCAAAAGAGGGCAGACCCATCGAGGGAGCAGCGCCTTATCAGGCCCCGAGCCCCTTCGCTCTCTGTTCACCCCATCGCCAGCAACAGAAGACGGGTGCAGAATTCTAGCCAAACAATCTTACCATCTACAGTCGAGCTGGGGAACCAGGCCCCGCTATTTCCTCTACTTCCGTGGGCCCTGCAGTGGCCCACACAAGGCAGAGTGTAGGGGCTCCGCTCCCTCCCAGTAGGACCCCAAACACAACCACTTCTAGGGCCCTGCGAAGGGTGCCTCCGTGGGGGATGGGGCCAACAGGACTCCCACATTTCATTTTTGCCATGGACCCCACAAATTCCAAGGCCAGCTCTCTGGCCTCAGACCCGGGGGTGGGGGTCAAATGCATCCTGCATATAGTTTTTATTTGGCTCCTTTCCAGAGTCTGGATTTGGTCCCTGGATCCAGTCCCTGTCCCCAAGCACTAAAAGACTGGGCCCCCAGGGTAAGGGAGCAAAGAGAATGACACGCACTCAAGGAGAGGGAACAATCTGGACTTCCCCCCCCTTTCCTCCCCCCTGACCCCAGTCTAATCACACCCCTAAACCCACTTTCTATGCAGCCTTCCCAGTTTGTACTAATTTTCAAAGTGGTCCCAGGAGGGGGAAAAAAAAAAAAAGGTTCTTCACCCTTTATCCACAGTTGTGTAACGCTAGGGCTATGGTAATAAATACAGTTAAGATAATTCTCCCCTCTTTAGATGAGCGAAGTAGGCGGCCAAGGGAAGCTGGCGTCAAGGAAGAGTTCAGACCATTTAAAAAGCAGACCATGTTTCCGAATGGAGAAGCTCTTCACGTACTTGCTTTCCATCTGGTTGGACGACGTACTGACAGCGTCTCTCAGGATCCCATTCTCCTGTTTTAGGTGGTTCATCTCTGCCTCCATCTGCTCCCGAACTTGCTGGTACTTTAAAAAAAAAAAAAAAAGATATATATGTATTTTGTAATTCTCTCAGGAATAACCGCATAGTTGGTCTTTACTCAAACAGGATAAATTTTATTACATTGGAAACAAAACCAACTTGGAATGCTTGCAAAGGGCTGCAGCCAAATACTTGGGTCTTGACGCCAACTGAAAACACACAAGGACATTCTAGAAATCAGGACACCGTGACGTAGCTTTGCAATCGGCGCGACACATCCCCACGCAGTTATAGCAAACCCAGAGAGCAGGGACCACACGGGAGACGGCAGCCCAGGAGCAGCCAGATTTGTCGAAGTAAGGGTCGGTCCTGCCTAGGTGTCACAGTCCTGGACGATCGGCTGCCTGGCCAGGTCCGCAGGCAAATTTACAGGGCGGCAGGGTGGGGAGCTCTGCCTTGCCCCTTTCCCGCGTAGCCACATCCCTTTCCCAAGCACTAGGATGTCATGGCTCTTGTAAAAAGGCGTGGCTACAACGCAAGGGGTAAGGCAAACCGCCCCAAAGCCAAAGTACGTTTGCCGGCAAGCTCGGAATTTTACCGGGACGTCACTCGCAATCAACCAGTAGATCCTGACCGACATTTTGGGACACCCCAATCCAGACCACAAAGTCATGATCCATATTATGCCCGCCCCAAGTTCTTTGCATCGGCTGCCTATAGAGCAGTGGACTGGAGCTTTGCCCCAATGGTTATCTGCGCTCAGAAACCGTTCACTGTTAGGGGTGGGTCCTGCCATTAAGCTGGCCGGTGATTGGGCCTTTGCTGTGGCGGGCCTCTCACTGTGGAACTCGCTCCTTCCAGATACAAATAGTTCCTCCCCTCTTCACCTTCTGAAAAGCACCTGAAGACCTTTTTGGTTTCTTTGTTCAGTTTGTTCTCCAGGTGCTTTTAGAGGATCCAATGCTGGCTCTCCCTCTCCTTTTAAAGGGATTTTAAGTTGCGCTGTTTGCAGAGCCAGACGTAGGATTTTTGCTGCCCTAGGGCTGCCCCCTGAAGCCATACGCAACCGCCCCCGCCCCCCAGCCACACCCCTCCCCAAGCCACGCCAGGCTCCCCTATTGGAGAAAAAAAAAGAAAATTAAATAAATAGAAAAACAAAGATAATAATAAAAAATTCTACTTGCTCAAAGCAGGAGGCATTTTCAGCTACTACCCAGAAACCCAGCCTGGCTGGAGGGGAGGAAGGGCTTTTTTGCCACCCCTCCAAATCCACCCCCCAAGGCAACTGCCTAGGCTGTCTGCCCACAAGTCTGGCCCTAGGTGTTTATGTATTTTTAATGTAAAGCGCTCCAAGCGCCATCTGGTGATGGGGCACGATGCAAGTAACAATAATTATGATTATATGGGCAAAGTTAGCCTGTTTAAAATGGCATGAACTCTTGGCTTTGTTCCTAAAATTCTAACTGAAGATGAACGGTGATCGCAATGGTGACTCTGATCTCTCGGGGAAAGGAAGGATGGTGTTTAGCTGCAACACACGTGCCAGCAGAACCGCGAGACTGTATCCAAGACCAGAAGGCTCAACTCGGGAGTGAGGACTCCATGTGTCTGATGACAGCAGGGGAAGCTTGTACGAGCTGCCAGCTCGTTCCTAAAACCTCAACACAGATGCAGAGCTTCTCTCCTTTCCCAGTGCCAAGGTTTTAAAGAGAGACAGCCAACGCGGTTTCCAAGGCTTAGTTTCATTAGCGAGGATTTTCTCTACAAAAAGTCCCAAACAGCAAACATCAGCTTGACAGCTAAGCGAAGAGGCCAGGAGCCACCGGCATGTAAGTTTACAGCGTGGTACTGACACAGGCACCAAATGGCTTTCAATACAACCACCACCCTGGAGGTCCATGGGGGAAACAACACCCATAGGAACCCAGGGAATCAGCCAAGCAGAATTCCCCATTTCCCACAATATACCAGCAAAGGGGAGTGAAACTAGAGAGTATACCTCTTCAGTTCTCTCCTCTGGCTTCTGCTGCTTTGGGAAGATGAGAATTCAAAAAAGACTGTCCTTCCCAAAAGGGAACTTTGCCGACCGCCGTGGGTGTAAGTTTGGGCTAATATTTGTGGGGGGATGCCAATGCCCATAAGTTCTGCCCCATCTCTTGAATTGCAAGGGAAGCAAATTTGCAGGGGACACAACCCCCACCTCCTGCTATAGTTTCTCCCATGCCAAACATAAGAAGTGTCATACTCAGTCAGACCAATGAGCATCCTGTCTCCGACAGTGGCCTATCACGGTGGCTTGGGAGAAGCACCCAACAGGTCACAATGGGGGATCCATTCCCGGTTGTTTTCCCCCAGCTCCCGTCACGTTCCCTGATTCTGTCTGGCTAATAGCTGCTAAGGGACCTATCTTCCAGAAACTTGTCCAAACCTCTTAAACTCAGCTATAACAGTGGCCCTTACCATAGCCTCTGGCAGCAGATTCCACAACCCAATTATACGCTGAGTGAAAAAATATTTTCTTTTATTTGTTTTAAACTTGCCACCCATGAGTTTCATGGAGTGTCCCATAGTTCAAGTACTAGCTGAGAGGGTAAATAACTGCTCCTTGTTTATTAGTTTCCCCCCCACTCATGATCTTATAGACCTCTATCATATCTCCTCTCAGTCGTCTCTTCTCCAAACTGAAGAGCCCCAACCTACCAAGCCTCTCCTCATACGGGAGCCCTTCCATGCCCTTGATCATTTTTATTGCCCTTCTCTGCACCTTTTCTAGTTCAGCTGTGTCTTTTCTGAGATAGACCGATTGATTCGGTCCCTGCTGTACGAGGGGATCTGACCTGAAACTTCAACAATTAAATTCTATTTTGCACTAGGATATTAATCCTTTTGAGCTGCACAGCCCTTATTAGAAAAATATTGTATGGTTTTACGAAACTGGTTAAGTGCTACTCCCATTTAACAGCTAAGGCAGAGAAGTCGCAATCCACAAGCCACTTCCAGTTGTCGAACTCCCTCCCCTTGGAGCTCTGCCTAAGCCCACGCCTGCTCGTCTTCCGGAGGAGATGCAAGACCAGGGGTTTGGGCAGGCAGGAATAGGGTGGGGTGCGGTTGGGTAGGAGGAGTTGGGATGGGGTGCTAGGTGGGGGATAAAGGACGGGGTGGTTGGGATTCTAACAGCATTTTAAATGTATTGTATTTTATATTTTTAATGTTTCAAGCTGCTCGAGTCTATGAGGAAAAGGGCTGGGTAGAAGCGAGAATACAATAAATTCCTCCGGAGTCGTCTCACTGAAGCTCGCTGGAGTAAGTCGCTTGTCAACCGCAGCCAGAGCGGAGTCAGTCAGTGGTAGACTCCGGACACGGCTCCACCAGCCAAGATGGCTGCCTCTCATTCACAACAGACGTTCTTAATTTGCAGATGGGCAGAATGATACCAAGGAGGTTTCTGCACATTAACCATCCCCACGGCAACCGGCCGGAGAGCGCCCACACGTCGACGTCCAAAACGTGAGTTCGCACATGCTGTCAAAACACGCGGGCGTCCCCACCGCTCTGGTGGCCGCGGCCTCGGCTTTCTCCCTGGGGCCCAGTCGGCCAGCAATTTAGCCCCATGGGGTTGGTCAGGTTCCAAGCTGAACAGCTCAACATGGGGAAATGGGGCATCCCACCTGCAATGAATTCCTCGTGGGGTAGCGGGCACCTAACCTACTCCAAACAGAAAGCAGCCCAGCTTCTCCTCCCCTCAGATCCCTAGCTAGGATTCCACACGGAGCTTTGGGCTATATAGCGAGCCCCAAATGGTTTTTCTGCAGTAGCAGATCTGGGTTTGCCGGGCAGCCATTCCCACGTTTGTGTAAACACAGACCTAAGAATTCCAGTGGCTACTGGAAGAGGTAGCTACACTCTCACACGGATACAGAACGCTAGGCAGCCAACTGCAGCAGCTAGACATTTCCACAGGAAATATTCACATGAATCCACCAAGCCTAGCGCCCTTTTTTGCTAAAATAATCCCGGCCCCGCATTAAGCTACGTGCGCTGGCAGGTAGGTTTTGAGGTGCCTTACCTTCATCTTCATCTGCTGGGCTTCTTGGTAAGCAACATGGACCTTGCTCTGGAAAGTGCCGTGTTCCTTTTCTAGAACGTTAATTCGTTCTCTCATCTTAGCCGCAACCAAGTTGTTTCTCTCCTTCTCTGTAACCAGCTCCTTGGGGTGGGGGGGAAAGGGGAAAAAAAAAAATCTGAATGAATTTCACTTTCCTAGAAGCCACCAAGGGCATTGTTTACTACTCGCATTCGATATACGCAGAGCCAGGCAGCAGAAACGATCAAGGGCGTGGAACGACTTCAGTATGAGGAAAGGCTTGATAGGTTAGGGCTCTTCAGCTTGGAGAAGAGACGACAGAGGGAATACGATAGAAGCAAGAGTGGTGTGGGACAAGTAAATAGGGAGCTGTTATTTACCCTCTCAAACAGTACTAGAACTAGGGGACACTCCATGAAACTAACTGGCAGCAGATTTAACACAAACAAGAAGTAATACTAGTCGCTCCCCCCTACCTCTCTGCACTTATCACCCTCCATACTCCAGCCCGTGCACTTCGCTCCTCCTCTGTCCCTTCTCTCACCCTTCCATGCCTTCCCTGCTCCCCTAAGCGCCTTCGTCCCTTCTCACTTGCTGCCCCCCATGCCTGGAACTCCCTCCCTGTCCACATCCGCCTTGCCCCCTCCCTTCATACCTTCAAATCTCTCCTTAAAACTCACCTCTTTCGCTCTGCTCTGTCTGACTCTTTATCCTGCTGAGCCACTATTCCTATACCTACGATCGGTTTACCCTTATCCTTGCAACATGGACCTGCCTGCTGTCATTCTCATCGTAACCAAGCCAAGTACGTGCACCTGAGACCTCGCATCTTCATGAATGTTAGACCCCTTGTCTCTCCCTCTGTTCCCCTTCCTAAGTCTCTCCCCCAGCTCCTGTCTCTCAGATTGTAAGCCCTAGGGGCAGGGACCCTGTCTATTTTATTACTTTGTAAAGTGCCAGGTACACTGTTGGCGCTATATAAATGTTTGTTAATAAATAATAATAATAATACATTTTCTCAGTGTACAATTCACTTGTGGAACTTTTTTTTCCAGAGCATGTTGGGAAGGCCAATAGAGCAACCGGGTTTAAACAATGATTCGAAAGGTTCTTGGAGCATAGCTCGGTAAATTATTATTAGTCAAGACAGTCGAGGGGTATGACCTCTGACTGTCAGGAGCTGGGAATGAATGGGTCACTCCATTGTGACTTGCACGTCTCCAAAGCGACAGACGCTGCCCGCTGTCAGAGACAGGATACTGGGCTTGATGGACCATTGCTCTGACCCAGCATGGTACTAATGTTCTTACGTAGCAGCATTCCTTACTAGCATAGCCGGGAGACAGAAACGGATTCATTATGCCCTTAGATTATGCAGCTGTAACCTTGTTCTAATTGAAGATATGGTTCATTTATTATTTCACTATCCTTATACTGAAGATTATCGCCAGAAATATTTGGTTCCATTGACACAAAATAAGAATCATTGGTCATCACACCAATTACTAACTTATTTGGTTGCGACTCAAGATGATGACTGTCAGAAGCCTTGCTAAAATGGCCCTTGCCCTGATCAAAAGGAGACAAGCTGATTTGGGAGTTGTAGGAGCTGACTCTGTTGATGGAGGTTCCCCACTGTCTCATTTTAGCTTTACTTTTATTTGATAAACTTTAATATGTTAATAAATGAATTGATATTTTTTAATATTGGCTGATGCGGTTTTTCTGTAAACCCTTTTATGTATCATTTTATTATTCTGATTTGCACTAAAGTCTTGACCTTTGGTTATGATTTTAATAAACTTATTAATAGCATAATAGTGCTCAGTCGGACAAACATTATGAACAAAATTAAACATACCAACAGGATTTGACATTTCAACAGGATTGTTTTTTTCCCTCTGTCATCTCCAATTTCTTGCTGTTTCACCAAATGTCATTTCAAAACATATTAGGTCAAATTCTCCCTCCAATACTTACACATCTGCAGTCCTATTTAGGTCAACAAGGTTGCATGGGTCATAACTAAGGGAAGAATTCAGTTTGGCTGAGAATAACGCACTTTTTATCCAATAGGTTCGTATATCAAAGGCGACAAGTAAACCTAAGCAAGAAAGGAGTTTGGTCTGAAACGTTAATTCGTTCTCTCATCTTAACCACAACCAAACTGAAGATCCCAAACCTCTCAACCCACTGATACAGAAGCCATGATACCCTTGGTAATTTTTTGCCCTTCTTTGCACTTCTATTTCTGTTTTCCAGTTCCAGCTCTGCAAGGCCAACAGTGACTTACGGGGAGGGGGTGTGCAAGGGAGATTTGCAGACTCCATTTTCCCCAACCTCCAGTTTCACTTTCTTGAAAACAGTGGATTTAAAAAATAAAAAAAATTAAAGAATTTGTACATATTTCAGTTTTAAAACAGTTATCAAAGACACACGTGCAATACCGCATGCTTGAGGGGATCCAATCCTGCACACAGATTACTTGTGCATAATTCTGTGTAAGATCAGGATTTTGGCACATTCTATGCATTAGAAGACACCACAAGAAGAAACTTTTTAAAAGCCTGGTATCAGAGGCCTATTTCGATCCCAAAAAGGATAATTATAACACATGGATAATTATAACTTGAGTCTTGCAGAGTCAACAGCACCCTCTATAATTTGCAGTTAAACCAATACATTTATAAGATCCTTACTAAAACTAGGGGTAGAACTCTTCCAACAGTCCAGACTTTAGATATAACCCTCATAAGAAGTGCCACAGTGGGTCAGACCAATAATCCATCTAGCCCAGCATCCCATCTCTGATCATGGCTAACGTTGGTTGCTTCGGAGAAATGCTTAGCAGGTCATTCTAGAGGGATCCATTTCCCAATGCTCACTCCCCGCTTCCCATCAGTCAGGGGTGCCATCCCCTCTCTAATTTGAGTAGCAGCCATTTAGGAATCTACTCTAAGAACGCATCCCGTCCTTTTTCGAAACCAGGTATGCTATTGGTCTTCACAAACATCCTCCAGCAACAAGTTCTACAGGTTAACTGTACACCAAGTCGGGGGGAAAAGCACACCCTTGTTTTATATGTCTGTCAGCGTACTGATTTGGTTTTGGTACATCCTGCAGATACGTTCCAACAGAATACATATACTGGGATCGGGCCAATGGTCCATCAAGCCCACCATCCTCTCTCGGACAGCGACCGCTCTCAGTTGCTTCAGAGAAGTACCCAACAGGACGTAATGGAGCAATCCATTCCCTGCTGTTCACTCCCTCTTTCCAATAGTCAGAGGTGAAACCAAAACGTATCTAGCTAATACGCATTAATGGACCAAGAACTTATCCTATCCTTTTTTAAAAACACAGCTATACTACTGGCCTTGACCATCTCCTCTGGCAACACTTTCCACAAGTTAATTGTGCATTAAGTGTAAATAGACTCTTTTATGTATAAATCTACTGCCAGTTAGTACTAGAACTAAGGGACACTCCACGAACTCCCTATTTTACTCATTTCACACCATTCACGATTTTATAAGCCTCTATTCTATCCCTCTGCGTCGCTGCTTCTCCAAACTGAAGATCCCAAATCTCTCAACCCACTCCTACAGAAGTCATACCATAGCCTTGATCATTTTCTGCCCTTCTCAAAAACAGATAATAGAACTGGAAAAAGTTCAAACATGGGGCAATCGGAAATGAAGGTTACTTAATTGTAACCATAGCTCTTTGAGACACTGTCCTCGTGGAGCCACACTAACGGGGCTCTTCCGCGTGCCGGGCATCTGTTAGGGACTCTTTCAAAGCAGAATCCTGTAAACGCGGTGCCCGCACACGTCAGTGAGCGCATGCCCAATGTCACGTATAGAAGCACGCTGCTCCGCCCACCCCCTCAAGTTTCGATTCCTCTTACCACATCAACGGAAACTGTGCAGTAACAGGGGAAGGGTGCGTGACTCCATGAGGTAACTCTACAAACTATGGTTAAAAGGTAAACAACTTTCATTTCTTCAAGCGTATCCTCACGGAGCCACACTAATGGAGGATAGACTGAATTTTCAAAGTTCGGGCTTTCAGGCTGATATTCTTCCATACACAACTACCTTCAGAAAGTACTACTCAAAACCAAGTGAAGGTACAGCCGATTGTTGTTTTTGTAAGCATGCTTACTGCAAATGTCTTCATTAGAATTACAAGCTACTTACGATGAACTTTCAAAATAAAAAAAAAGAAATAACTGCCAGATTTCTATAGGAGGGGCAGTACCTTATTTGAGGAACAGTAAGTTGCTCCCTTTAAATGTGGTAATGGAGAACGTTTACGCTTGAAGTAAGAGTTATTAAGATCATAAGAAGTGCCATACTGGGTCAGACCAATGGTCCATCTAACCCAGCATCCTGTCTCCGACAGTGACCAATCACGGCGGCTTGGGAGAAGCACCCAACAGGTCACAATGAGGGATCCATTCCCTGTTTTCCCCAGCTCTCGTCATGTTCCCCGATCCTGTCTGGCTAATAGACCTATCTTCCAGAAACTTGTCCAAACCTCTTTTAAACTCCGCTATAGCACTGGCCCTTACCGCAGCCTCTGGCAGTAGATTCCACAACCCAATTATACGCTGAGTGAAAAAATATTTTCTTTTATTTGTTTTAATCTTGCCACCCATGAGTTTCATGGAGTGTCCCCTAGTTCTAGTACTAGCTGAGAGGGTAAATAACTGCTCCTTGTTTATTAGTTCCACCCCACTCATGATTTTATAGACCTCTATCATATCTCCTCTCCGTCGTCTCTTCTCCAAACTGAAGAGCCCCAACCTACCAAGCCTCTCCTCATACGGGAGCCCTTCCATGCCCTTGATCATTTTTGTTGCCCTTCTCTGTACCTTTTCTAGTTCAGCTATGTCTTTTTTGAGATGGGGCGACCAGAACTGCACACAATATTCGAGGTGCGGTCGCACCATTGATTTGTATAGAGGCATTATGACATCCTCAGTTTTATTCTCTATCCCCTTCCGAATAATTCCTAACATTCTGTTTGCTTTTTTGACTGCTGCTGCGCACTGCGCTGTGGATTTCATTGTATTGTCCACAACCACCCCCAGATCCTTTTCCTGAGTGGTAACTCCTAGCTTAGTACCCAGCATTGTGTACGCATAGTTTGGATTATTTTTCCCTACGTGCATCACTTTGCACTTGTCCACATTAAATCTCATTTGCCATTTAGATGCCCAGGCACCCAGTGTCGTAAGATCCCGTTGCAGTTCCTCACAGTCTGCTCGTGTTTTAACTACCTTGAATAACTTGGTGTCGTCTGCAAATTTGATCACCTCACTCTTAACACCCTTTTCCAAATCATTAATGAATACATTAAACAGCACCGGTCCCAATACAGATTCCTGGGGGACACCACTTCTTACATCTTTCCATTGTGAAAACTGACCATTTAGTCCAACCCTTTGCTTCCTATCCTTTAACCAGTTTCTGATCCATAGTAAGACACTATTTCCTATCCCATGACTTTTTATTTTTTTTTCTAATTCTGATACTGGTTGCAGTATTTGCACCTTTTTTAAAAGTGACTATCTTGCTACTGAACTAGAGAATTGAGGACTGGAAGAGTACTTAGTCACTGGGGAAAGTGCCCATAAGCCTACTCTAACATTAGTGGTATTGCATTCTCTACAGATATCTTTGAGGGAGTCAGGAACTTTAAGGAATAGTTTGGTTTGTTAGTCTTTCAAATTCATCTTTTTCTCCCTCGGCCCCCCCCCCTTTTTTTTTCTTTTTTTTTTTAAAAGACATGCATTATATGGGTTATAACAACCTAAATTAGTTGGTAGTTATATCCAAGTAGCATAAATATATTCTCTTATGAGATTAAATTCCTCCTCAGTGTGGTTGTTGGTATTCCCTACATCCGAGACGGATTCCATCGTAAAAATGGTGTCAATCTCCTACAGAGATTGCTAAACAGGGCCAACGGTAGATCCAGTAGGTGGGGTATTTGGGGGGGGGGGGGGATGATAAAGGATTTAAACATTTTAAAATTAGATAGCCGTTATAACAGTGCCAGGAAAAAGATGTGAAATAGAATGGTCAATGGTTAGGAGTGAAATAACTCATTCATGCCTGCGAATAGAGATATGGGTAAATACGTAAATCTCAAGCAATAAACAAGTACTATTTGAAAAAAATAAAAATAAAAATATTTTTTTTAAGCAAAGTAGGAGGTTGTGTAAGCAATACTGGCACAGGAGCGAGTAGGATGCTCATCTGTTACCCTGATGGTAAAGTTACTGCGTTCGGTTAAAAACACAGAGTGCATAAGCAACGTTGAAGATTGCTGGAGTTACTTTTGTTTGTTGATTTTTATTTGCAAAAATACATCTTGCCAATGTCAAACTATTATTCATGGAACATTTCTGAATTGGCATCTATAAACACCAGTATTTAAACTTAAAAGGTGAACAAAAAGTTTAGTGTTTCATTTTTTTGGTCCTTTTTGTTCTTGTCCATTGCTGAAGGAGGCATATATAGAGCAACAAATCCGATATATATTACATTTCCATTTAGTTGGGAAAAGAGAAAAAAAATGTAACATTAATATAATCCTTATGTCATAACGAAACCGTGAAACGAGTCATTCCATGTTACAAGACTGTGCATATGGCATAGTGGCCCTGAATTAGGAGGTTTGATAATTGCAAATAAGGTTCTGCAATTATCTGCTCATAAGATCCAACACAGTAGCCCAAGATGCTATAAATGTTACATAGTAACAAAAAACACAGTAACTAAGCATTGCTATAGAAGTTTTTTTTAAGGGATAGCAGTTTTAAACCGTTGTGTTGTAGATTTCAGATATCCGCAGACTATGCGGATAGCCTCTCTAGAAATAGTGTTATTGAGGGTCCCTCTTCTGGATCCCCAAAGGTAATTCGATCGGATAACCCAGTGAGGTTTTCAGTTGCACCCTGATTATTTCTATTGCTGTCACAGACGGCTATGCAGTTGAAACCCTTAATAGTGTGATAAGTCCCTTCACAAGGACCTTCCCTTAATAAGTCCCTTCACTCAGATTTGGGGCTTCATCAATTTGATCCCCACATGGGTAGATCAATTTAGTTGCATTAGAGAAATCATTGCTACAGGAAAGGCTTGCACTCGGTACTGTGTGCGAACGGGGAGTGGAGTGTGCGGACGGTGTTGTATCTGGATTTGCATTAGAGAAATCATTGCTACAGGAAAGGCTTGCACTCGGTAGTGTGTGCGAACGGGGAGTGGAGTGTGCGGACGGTGTTGTATCTGGATTGGAAATACATAATGCACTTGGTACCGTGTGGGAACGGGAACCCTCCGGAAAAGCTATTGCTTTAAAAACAAGACTCTTGTTCTGCATCACTGTCTGCGATTATTACCCTGAGCCCTTTCCAATTCCCGTTTATAGTTGCACCACACAATTTATGTACAGGGATCTGGAGTGTTAAGACTCTCAGATGAAAATTCTCCCCATGGCCTCCCACTGCATCTAATAAACAAGTCTTCTGACTTATTAGGTTGGCAAGCAGAGTCTGCAAACTTGCTCCAGCAAATTCGGCCCCATCAGGCTCATCGATGTCAGCATCGAAAGCAATATCAGCTGGGAACACCCTTCTCGAGTCCCCCAAGTTTCTCGGGGGGGGGGGCACTTGGGAGAGGGCATTCTCGGTGGCCACTCCAAGGCTGTGGAACTCCCTGCTGGAACAGATCCACGTGGCCCCGGACCTCCCCTCCTTTAGACATCAGTGCAAAACCTGGCTCTTCCGCCAGGCATTTGGTGAGGGAGATGGGTAGGGTAGGGCGGGATGATAGTTGGGGAGGGGGTTGCTTCTTGCTATTTTTACCTGCCTTCATTTTGATACTTTTGTTACTTGTTTTATTGTGTTTACTGGTTATTTTTATACGTATTTATATTGCGCACTGTTAGTCGCCCCGAGCTGCTTTTTGCTAGGAAGGACAGAATAAAAATTCGTTTAATAAATAAATAAATAAATAAATCCCCTGAGAGGATGTCAGTCCTCTTGCCAGTTTCAGGAATCACCGCCTGATGCTCCACTGAGTCACGCAAGGGGCTTTGTGGCTGTGGCTGATCTTCACGGGTCACTCTCAACAGTATCTGTCCAGGAATCGGGGCTTTGAAGGGGACTCCCCTGTTAACTGCAGAACAAGAAATCCCAAGGAAGACACCGGACCTGATTCCGTGCCGAGGGTTTTGTCTCGCTTATGATGCCGATTGGGTTTAGAAATTGACCTCTTTTCAGCTGCCGTTTGTGCCTGGAATGGACATTTCGGCCGTTTCCAGCTGGGCAGTGGCTGGATCCTCGGCAAGTTTTGTATGCCTCCCCCCCGTAGGGTCAGGTGCTCCTTGGGTTGCACCTCTCTGTGCAACATGGGAGGATCTTCTGATTGAGGCATGTTAGACTAACAGTTGCTATGTCAGGGGGGAGCGGACCTTTAAAACCGTATGTGGCAAGCCTGTCTGCTCGATCCTCCTTTAGCCTTGATGTAAATGACTGACAAATCTGACTTTATTATTATTATTATAAGCATTTATATAGCGCCAGCGATGTACCTGGCGCTTTACAAAAAATAAGATAGACACGGTCCCTGCCCGGGAGTTTACCATCTATGTAAAGGAATTATTTTCTTCCTCAAAACAAAACTCATGCCTATCCGTATAAAAGCAGCCTTTACACCTTTTTAAACCCAGGCTGCGCTTCAGACTGTAGATTATGCTGTTTAAAAACATTACTAAATTAACTATGACTAACTAGTCAGTTATTATTGGACTATAATAGAAAGAACAACAACAAAAAGAACAGAGTTTGTGAGGTAACTGAATGAGAGAACAGGCTGCAGGTCCCTTATGCTCTTAACCGCAGTAAGAGAGACACTGAAGAGGAGGGCAGAGCGGCGTGTTTTTATACACAACATCGAACTCACTGAAGTGCGCAGTTGCCGCTCTGCAGAATACTGCTTTGAATGAGTCCCAGAAGGGCTTGCCGCGTGCGGAAGAACCCCATTAGCGTGGCTCCGCAAGGACAGCATCTCGAAGAACGGCACACAACGTTGTCCTCTCTGGGACGTACTCGTGAGTAAGCGTGCTTGGGACTGCAGTTTTGTTGACCAATTACTTGACCAAGCCAACTAACGGATTATTTTTTCAATTAGCACGATACACTTTAGTTGGTTTATCAGAGGTTACAGTAATCCAGGCATCTGGCAAAGTTTGCCGACTGCTTTTGCTGTAGCCCCTTCCCCAAGTAAACGTTGACAGCAGCCTCCTGCCGAGCTTGTGTTAGACAATTCAGTGAAAATGTGCCGAATTCACTCACAACTACTCAACGTTGTCATTTACAGAAAAGCGGTTTCCCCTTTTGGGAGGCAACTTTATAGTCTAGTTGACTAGATATCCGTAGGAATAAAGTCAACTGCACCTATTAAGTCAGACTGCTTACAAGAAACACTAAAGAACCAATCTTTTTCTTTAGCTGCTTAGGAAATTAGCAAGGAGTATTAAAAGTTTAAGCAGTTTTCAACTGCAGGGAAGTTTTTAAAAGCTGAAAGTTAACCTTAACCTAAAAGCAAAAGGCAGCCTTTGTGGTTTTGCTGTGTCATCTTTTATATCCTGAAGGGGGCGCTCCTCAATAGCAGCGAAACCCTCTCCACCTTCCCCTCCATTCTTCCTCCCCTCCAACTTCCGGGGGAAAAAAAAAAAAATCACAGCTCCCCTTTTGTATTCACTAACTCTGCTTCTGCTCTTGCCTTGGAGCGTTTCCCAGTGATCAAACACTTCCAGGGGTGGGGAGCCTCAGGCCCAGGGGGGAAAACATGGCTCGTGTTTACAGGACCCCTTTCCAGTTCGTGGGCCTGGCCTCTGGATGCAATTTCTACCTCAAAACACAACTGAGCTCAGGGGAAGGGAGCAGAGGCGAGGGGCATGTGCACCAGGATAGAGAACAGATTCAGGCCACATGAATCTGAATCTACGATCTGGGCCCTCCTCTTCCTGAGCACGCCTACTCGTATGCAGCCCTTGGAGCTTGTATTAAATTTTCAAAGTGGCCACCGGGGAGCAAAAAAGGTCCCCCCCCGCAGCTCTACACCGGGCTAAGTTCATACCTCTCAACATTTCAATTGGCCAAAGAGGGACACGCCCTACAGACAAGCTCCACCCCCAGCAACTAAGTTCCACCCTCACGCACACACCCCTCCCAACATTCCAACTCCATTTGAACATTCCAACTGGCTGCCTCTAAAGCGCCGGGCCAGGTTCAAGGTGCTGGTTTTAACCTTTAAAACCCTTCACGGCCTGGGCCCTGCTTATCTGCAGGACCACCTCACTCCCCATGTGCCCGTGCGACCCTTGAGATCGCCCGTGGGAGCCTTTTTGGAGGTTCCCCGGGCGAGGCGGGTGGCCACCGATGTTAGATCTTTTTCGGTGGCCGCCCCTGTGCTGTGGAATTTGCTCCCAGAGGAGGCTTGGCTGACTCCCACTCTCCTGCTGTTTCGGAGTATATGTAAGACCTGGCTGTTCCGTCAGGCTTTAGGCGAGGGGTACGGGTTGGGGGGGTCCCCACATATTGTATTTTTAAATTGTTTTAAAATTATTGTATTGTTTTTATTGAATGTTGTTCGCCGCCTCAGGCTGCCCTGAGGGCAGGAGGGGTGGGATATACATTTTAAATAAATAAATAAAATTAAAATAAAGAGGGACACGCTCCTGCTTCTCATTCCACCACGTTTCAGGTCATTCCATCCTCTCCTTAAGTGCTTTACAAAGAGGTAACCAGGAAAGAGGTGGCCGAGGCTTGAACAGTAATCTTTTTGACTCTGTCCTGAAAGAGAGATTTTGATCCCTGGAGGGACAGTGGGATTCAGCACCCAACGAAGAACTGCCCCTCTTAAACAGGGACCGCTGGGAGGGTTGCTATACCTGCGTTAGCTGCTTGCACTGTTCCTTTGCGACAGTCGCCTCTTCCTTGGTAGCCGAAAGCAGCTTGTCTTTTTCTTGTAACTGATGCGCGGCAGCAGCTGAGTCTCCCTTACTAGCCTGCAACAAAAAGATATCAAGGAGGATCAAAGATGCCATTGCCGAACAGGACACACATCAAGCATTACTGTAGTTAAAATAAGGCAAACACTTCACAATTGCATCTTCCATTCCAGCGGATACCCATTACAGTCATATCAAGGAGGGGTACGTTTCAGTCTGCGACCAGCCGGCTAAGTATTGCACTCCTGCCCCAGGGAAATGTTTATAACAGGAAGGCTTTGCTATAAAGAATCACGGTAGCTTAGTGGATAAGACGTTGGACTTGGACCTGAGACCGGGGTTCAAATTCCAGCTGTGTCATGAATTCACTGTGTAGCCTTGGGCAAGTCACTGCCTCCCCCACCCTCAATTCCCTGTCTGTAAAATGGGAGTGTATGTTCACCGCCTCATCGCTTCTCCCCGTCCCTTATCCGTCCCAAGTTGTAAGCTGCCATTGGCTTGGAACTGTCACCCCTTTCCCCACCAAACAATGGAAAAATACTACGCACCCCCAAGTATTACTTCATTGGAATTTTACCATCCCTGGAGACCAGGGTTCAAATCCTGCCCTAGCCATGCACTCACTGGGTGGCCTTGGGCAAGTCACAACCTCTCGGCCTCCGTTCCACATCTGGAATATTTGGTATAATTCCAATATTCGGTATCTGGGTTGGATTCGTAGTATCCGGAAAATCCCGATATCGAACATTATCTGGTGAGTGTTTGGCAGGTTATCCGTTTAACCAGTTTATCGCATATTCCCAGGATGCTGCATAATTCCTTTTCTATTTACTCCTTCAGACGTGGTTTTGGAGAAATGACGGCAACATTCTGCTAGGCAGTAAACAAGGTTAACTTTTGTGGTATATTCTCTGCTAATCTGGTTCATCCTTGTGCATCTTAGATTGTAAGCCCACTCGGCAGGCACCTGTCTCCAACAACAATAGTTAAAGCACCAGGTGCACTGCAGGCACTATACAAATGCCTAACAACAACAAGACGACTTGTTATTCTAAGAAAACATCAACACCAGTGGTTCCCACACTGGAAGTCCGGACTAGTACTGGAACAAATAGTGAAAAAGTTATCTGCAGCTGATGCCTAGCATATCCAGTTAGTTTGGCAACTATTTGGTAACTAACCAGTTACCCCAGAGGTTAACCGTTGAATCAGATTACCAGAGAATACCACAACAGTTAACTTGTTTACTGCCTACCCGAATGTTGCCGTTAAGTCTCCAAAACCAGGTCTGAAGGAGAAAACAGAAGCATCCTGGAAATACACGATAACCCAGTTAAACAGATAATCTGCCCAAACACTCACCAGATAATGTTCGGTGTCTGGGCGTTTCAGGATACTAGGAATCCAGCCCAGATACCGACTATTGGAATTTGCTTGTTTCCGCTCTTGTAAGGAACCCAGATGCGATGGTGTCATTGGCCAATGGATCATTGTGCAACGGGGCGGCTGGTTGCATCACAAAAGGAGGTGAGCCTGGTTCCAACAAAAACACTCGGTACGAAAGTGATGGGAGTTCAGCAAGACCCTTATTTACAGTGCCCTCTCACCCCAACAATAAGCAGGCGTAACCAACAATCACAGCACCCAAAGACTAAAATTCACAGTTCCTTTTAGTTCCGTTTTAATTTTTTTAATTACTAACGCTAAACCATTTGTGTTTTAGTAATTAAGACACAAAAATGATAGGCCGGGGTAACAAAAATGGAAAGACGCACAGAAGCGTCAGTTTTAGTTATAAAAATTAAACAACCCTGTGCATGCACAGAGTGGCCACCAGGGCCGTTCTGTACGTCTGAACCCTTCACTAAAAATGGGGCTGGCAGTGTTGGCGCCATTTTGGAAACGGGCAGCTGGTCTGCCCAAAAAACGCTGAGGGTTTTGTAAACAAACCCAAAAATGAATTATGTGCCTGCTGCACACCCCTAGTTCCCGTTTGCTTCCATTGCCTGGATCAAGGTGGTTTCCTGGCACAGCAGCCGTACCTCCAGAGATCACCCCTTCAAGAACCCTGGAGAGTTCCCAGCAACAACTTGCACCATCTGCCCTCCACAGTGGCTGCTCCCAGACAAACCCTAGGCCAGAAACTCAGGCCTTTATACCCCTGTGGGGGTGTGGCTACTGTCAAGCAGTTTGGCTTAAAGGGCCAATACTCCCCCTATCTCCTTTATTCCCACAGTGCAAGGGACTAGCGCCCGTTTTACATATCTACACCACACAGACATATCCATCAACACCACCACCGCCACCACACTGCGGCACAGACACACAAACCACAATGTGATTTACACTTGCTATTTGTACATAATAAATATTCAGAGAAAGGTCTCATCACAATCATGATCCTGATTGCTATTGAATACACTTTTACACAACTGACTGTCTGGAGACACAGGCTTATATTTAGTTCTCCCAATGGGGTCCCACGGGCAAGATGTAGTACGGAGACTGCGTCCGTATGTCTCTGGCCCGGACCTGGCCTCCCTCATCCATGCCTTCGTCACCTCGAGGCTCGACTACTGCAACGCGCTCTACGTGGGGCTTCCCTTGTTCTTGGCTCGGAGGCTGCAGCTGGTGCAGAATGCGGCGGC
>QEPC01011609.1:2166832-2213762 GCA_003113815.1 Sphenodon punctatus
CCCCCCCCCCACCACCACCACCACACCATTGAAAGACTGAGCTCAGGGGAAGGGAGCAGAGAGGAGGGCACGCACACAAGAAAAGGGAACAGATCAGACACAAAACCATGATCTGGCCCCTCCTTTTTCTTATTGCACCCCTAAAATACCCCACACCCTCAGCATCTATGTGACCATCGGAGTTTGCATTAAGTTTCAAAGTAGCCCCTGGGAAGAAGAGGGCTCCCTACCTCTGGTCAATGGCCTCTCAACCATTAAGACTAACCGATTTGCGTGACAGAAACAGACTCCCAAAATACATTTGCAAATGTGACAGGTTCAAGAGGGTTTAATTTTAACAATTGTTGAAACACTGAGGCTGCCTTCACACAAGCCAGGCTCTTTTAATTCCCTGCCGGACAGTACTGTTGAGCTTTATCATCCTTCACACGTGCTCCCGAATCCCCCCTCCCCTGCATTAGTTCTTGCTATGGATTATCCCCTACGAGCTGCCAACAATCCCGTCATTCTCTTCAAAACCATTTCCATTTTCTTCAAACAGTAGGTTTTATTTCCATCGTGTTTCATGGCAAAAGGTAGGTAGAAGTTAAGGGAATGTTTCAAGATGGATGTTAAACATTTGATACAAGTTAATACCTTCTTCACTTGTTCAGTTATCTAAGATGAATTAACATTTTCTGCTTTCCCCTATGAAGTGTGAGCTCCACAGCTATTGATCTGAGTAGCAGATATCCAAAATGACTAAAGTGAAAAATGCTTTTATAAATGCATATTATTTTCAGGCAGCGGTAGCTGCCTGAAACTTAAATGCACAACCACTCTCCACTATAACAGGGGACTGCTGAACCCCCGATTTTGAGGAAGCCACTTGAGCTACATTGCTGAAAATTTATCCATGGCTATAAGTTGCGAGGACCATCATATGCACAAAGTTTGAAGAAGATCCATCAGGAAAATAAAATGTTATGCTTGCTTTAACGTTAATTGGTTGTGGTCAAAATGCACAGCGTCCTTACTATTTTGATTCATTAATATCTCCTCCCCCTGGATGAGTTGAGTCCCCAAACTTCACAGGACTGGCGCATGAGATCAACAGCAGCTTCTGAAATAGGATACTGATTGGTGCAGCCAAAACCAAGATATTAATTATTTAAAAATTCATTCTGCAGCCTTGCACATGCGCACTTGAGTTCCTCTCCCCTGTCGGAGAGCCAGGAAAGTGGAACTCTGTAAACACGGACTATTGTAGTCTCCCCCTGGCTTGTGCACTGTGCTGGAAGGCAAGCATACCGGCCCTGCCCCCCCGGTCCTGTCCTCACTCACATTAAGTCTGATATTTCACATTAAGTCTGACCTTCAAGCTATTGATCCCCTGGACTTTGCCTCCTCTCTCTCTCCCCTTCTTCCTATAGTCTTCTCTTCCTCCTCCCCTGACTCCGCTGTCTCTGCTCTCAACGCCTCTCTCTCCTCCCCACTTGACTCCCATGCCCCTCTCTCTTCCCGCCCTGCCTTCTCCCACAACCCCCGTCCTTGGCTCACCCCTAGTATCCGCCACCTCCGTTCTTGCACTCGTGCTGCTGAACGACTCTGGCGCAAATCCCATTCTCACGCTGACTTCCTTCACTTCAAATTCTGTCTCTCCACCCTTACTTCTGCTATCTCCCTTGCTAGACAACACTACTATGCCTCCCGCATTGAGTCCTGTTCTCGGGACCCTCGCCGCCTGTTCTCTACCTTTGACTCCCTCCTCAAGCCTCCCTGTCCTCCCCCTCCTTCTTCCCTTTCTGCTCAGGATCTTGCCTCCTTCTTCACCTCCAAGATAGACAAGATCCGCCTCGACATCGCTTCCCACTCCTCTCTTCCCACTCCCACCCCTCTCCCTCCTCCCCCTCCTTCTCTCATGTCCTCCTTCTCCCCTGCCTCCCTTAAGGAAATCTCCTCTCTGCTCTCCTCCTCCAACCCTTCCACTTGCCCCCTTGATCCCATTCCTTCCCGCCTCCTCACCTCCATTACTCCCACTGTCGCCCCTTCCTTCCTGCACATCATCAACCTCTCCCTCTCTACTGGCTCTTTCCCTTCTGCCTTCAAACATGCCACAGTCTCTCCTATTCTCAAAAAGTCCACTCTTGACCCCTCTGACCCTTCTAGCTATCGTCCTGTCTCACTCCTTCCTTTTGCTTCCAAGCTGCTTGAACGTGTTGTCTACTCCCGCTGCCTTGACTTCCTATCCTCCAACTCCTCCCTTGACCCCCTCCAATCTGGCTTCCGCCCCCTTCATTCTACTGAAACTGCTCTCGCTAAGATCACCAACGATCTTCTGGTGGCTAAATCTAAACGTCTCTATTCCATTCTTGTCCTCCTTGATCTCTCTGCTGCCTTCGATACTGTTGACCACTCACTCTTGCTGGATTCCCTTCACTCCCTTGGCTTTTGTGGCTCTGTCCATAACTGGTTCTCCTCCTACCTCTCTGACCGCTCCTTTAATGTGTCTCTCTCCAACTCCGCCTCCTCCTCCTTCCCCCTCTCAGTTGGTGTTCCTCAAGGCTCTGTTCTTGGCCCTCTCCTCTTCTCGATCTATACCTCATCCTTAGGCAAACTCATTGCCTCCCATGGCTTCCAATACCACCTCTATGCTGATGACACTCAACTCTATCTCTCTACTCCCTCTCTCTCTCCCTCTGTTCAAGCTCGTCTCATCAACTGTCTCTCTGACATCTCTACCTGGATGTCTCAACGTCAACTCAAACTCAACATGGCTAAAACTGAACTCCTTATCTTCCCCCCTCATCCTTCCTCTCCTTCCTCACTGTCAATAACTATTGATGGAGTCACCATCCTGCCTGTCCCCCAAGCCCGTAGCCTAGGCTTCATCTTTGACTCAGCCCTTTCTTTTAAACCCTACATTGACTCTGTTGCTAAATCCTGTCGCTTCTCCCTCCATAACATTGCTAAGATTCGCCCTTTTCTCTCTGTCTCGTCTGCCAAAACTCTTGTTCATGCTCTGGTCATCTCTCGCCTCGATTACTGTAACCTCCTTCTCACTGGCCTTCCCCGGTCTCACCTTTCTCCCCTCATCTCTGTCCAAAACTCTGCTGCCAGGGTCATCTACCTCGCCAGTCGCTTCGACCATGTGCAGCCCCTCCTCTCTTCGCTTCACTGGCTTCCCCTTCCTGAACGAATCCTGCACAAGCTCCTAGTCTTCACCTATAAAGCTCTTCACAACCTTGCTCCCCCCTACCTCTCTGCACTTATCGCCCTCCATACTCCAGCCCGTGCACTTCGCTCCTCCTCTGTCCCTTCTCTCACCCTTCCACGCCTTCCCTGCTCCCCTAAGCGCCTTCGTCCCTTCTCACTTGCTGCCCCCCATGCCTGGAACTCCCTCCCTGTCCACATCCGCCTTGCCCCCTCCCTTCATACCTTCAAATCTCTCCTTAAAACTCACCTCTTTCGCTCTGCTCTGTCTGACTCTTTATCCTGCTGAGCCACTATTCCTATACCTACGATCTGTTTACCCTTATCCTTGCAACATGGACCTGCCTGCTGTCATTCTCATTGTAACCAAGCCAAGCACATGCACTTGAGACCTCGCATCTTCATGAATGTTAGACCCCTTGTCTCTCCCTCTGTTCCCCTTCCTAAGTCTCTCCCCCAGCTCCTGTCTCTCAGATTGTAAGCCCTAGGGGCAGGGACCGTGTCTATTTTATTACTTTTGTGAAGTGCCAGGTACACTGCTGGCGCTATATAAATGTTTGTTAATAATAATAATAATAATAATATTTACACGTATACAAATTGTATACCGCTCATACAATGAACTTAAGAATGTGAGCATAGACACATTATACAATTCATTCTACAGAGTGACGTTCTGTAGAAACAGACTTAATGCACAATGAAAAAATTGTTCCTTATCGAATTATGATAATAAATTAAAGTTTAATAATGGAAAAATGTGAACGTTTAGTTATGGATTAAAATGAATTAAAGTATGCATTGTAAGGAATTAAATATATATGTTACATGTATACTGATGCCCTAAAATATTAAATATTACTCAAATTCTGAAATAATTTCTGTTTTTTGGCATTTATGTTTTGTTGCAATGTATGGGGGGGGGGGGGGAGTGTTGTATTTTAAGAAAACTCTTGTGCATTTAAGGTTTTTTTAAACTGTTACGTTTTTTGTTTTGGTTAATATTATTTTTATATAGCACCAGTGGTATACCTGACACGGTACAATCAGGAGTCCTAGACAAGTCCCTGCCCCAAAGGGCTTACAATCTAGGCGAGACAAGGAAGGAGGAGACAAGGATAGCTCATGAGGCTGAGAAATGCAGGTGCGCCTGCTTCACTTAGTTACAGGGAAGTAACGTTTTTAGTGTAATGTTTTACACAAACAAGTAGCAAGCACTGCTAATCTGGTGACCACTTTTACCTGCAAGCCTAATACGTCTCTTGCACCATATAAGCCATGTCTTGTATTACATTCTGAATCTGTTCCTTCGAAACAGCAGCAGCAGAAACACGGCAGACGAGACGTTCTCCTGTATTACAGCAACAGGAAACACTACTGAAGGTAGAGCAGCACTTTATAAAACTGGACGGTAGTCTTTATAAACAGGGGTGGGGGAAATTTTCCCTCCTTGGGCCACTTTAAAAAAAAAAACTAGTACAAGCTCCCAGGGCTGCAGAGAATTTAGGAGCGGGGATGCATAGGGAGTGTGCTTAGAAAAGGAGGGGACAGATCATGGATCTGTCCCATATTCCTTCTCTGCTCACTTACCCTGAGCTCAGTTTTTCAGAACTTTGGCGTAGGAAATGGAGTCTGATCCACGAACTAGAAAGAAGCCACATTAAAAAAAAAAAACTTGGCAGGGGCCACTGGCTTCAAAGTTCCCCATCCCTGCTTTATAAACAGGATTGCACCTTTACACCTTCAATAATGCCTTTAATTTCGACAGGGCAACCAAGACAGAACAGAAAAAAAAAAATGTTCAAAGATCAGCAATAAAAGCCAGTCACAGGATAAAACACATTCACGTGAGGAATTTAAAATCTAGAGCTATTTAGTTAGTAGATTCATAAAGGAGTGATGTGGCAATTATATATATATATTTTTAAATGGTATCAAAGCCACTTCATTCCTTCTCTCCCACGACAAAAGTAGTTAGGTTTACAGTGACATAAGCTGTGGGGGCCCTGCCAAGGCAGCTTCACTTAGCACAGAGAGTAGAGACTAGAGCTGAAACAAGAAGCAATTTTGCTTCTTGCAAAAAAAATCCGTTAGTTCTAGCACCAGGGCCGAGATTTCAGTCCCAGTACAAAAAAAAAAACCACCTATTTTTTAAAAATTTAAAGTTTAAATTCAGTGTGAGCTTGGGGCAGTGGGGGAGTCTTGGCTTCTGGGGGGGAGGGGGAGGGAGAAGAGGGGGGGCACCCTTGCCCTCTCTGTCCCCCCCGAAGAGGCTCCCACACTGCCCAGGAGCATGACATGCTTCGGGCTGGGCGCACACACACGAGAAGCGGAGGCTCCCTCCCAACCGAAGCCAGGCTGCCCTCCACCGCCGGAGCTCACCGTGAGTTTACAGTTTATTTTAAAATAGTTTGCGGTTTCTCATCGAGAATCATACTGGCTGTCAGCCCCCGAGATGAATCAAGAACAGGGAAAACCTGAAATGAACTTCCAGCTCTAGTTCAGACCCCTCTGCATTGTTCTTATCCCTATAAAACGAGCCATGTCCCTGGCACTGACCATGAATAAGACACGGACGCCCTGCCCCAAGGGGCTTACAATCTACGATAAGCAAGAGAGAAGAACAGGAGGAGAAACAGGGCTACGGTCACAAAATGCATCCTCATCTCTATGTTGAGAGGCTGCAGTGACCCTTGGTCCTCATCTAGCACAACACTTTGCTTCCCTTTCAATCCTCCCTCCGCCCTGCACTAAAACCAGCTCCACATGTTCTGTCTTAATGGGTGGCTCCAGGGCTGTTAACCTGAAGGAATTAGCCTGCCAAGTAACTGACTGCCTCTAGCCCGTTTGGCAAGCAACAAGAACCAGGAAGTAAATAGATCACACTCTGGGCATTTTCAGACAAGACGCTCTCCACTCACTACACACCCACCATACATGTTGCGGGGCTGCAGTGTTGCCCTATATGTGCCCTGTAACATGTATAGTAGGTGGGGAGCATCTTGTATGAAAATGCCCCCTTTTTCTCCTCTTACGGCTTGCTGAGTAGAAGACACACAATCCCAGAGGGCGGGAAAGACACGGTACAAGTTTATCACAAGCAGGAGTGGCGAGCAAACCAACCAGAGAGAGAGCTGTGCGTGCTGGGAGGCGGAGGTGGTGGAAGAGGTTGCTTGATTCAACTGTTCAGTTCATCATCTGCTCCAGATCAGAAACCTCCTTCCTGCATTTAACACGCTTCCTTGTAGAGGCAACCACCTCTCTTGACTCTCGTTAACTCCTCTGCTTGTGTTTAATAGAAGCCAAAGCAAAGCAAGGGGGGGGAGGGGATTACCACCTTGGAATAAATGCTCACATAAGCAAGTCCTAAAATCCTGCCACCGTAGTACAAGCAACTCTATTATTTTTTATTCTAGAAACTGTCATGATTTTGAACAGGTCCATGTCTGTATGGGGCTTACCATCTACAAACGGACAAGCAAGTGAAGAGAGGGATACATTCAGGAAGTCGATAAGTTGGCCGCTGCATGTGCTTAGACCATGTTCCGACAAACAGGGGTCAACCAAAGTAATTACTTGGATTAAAAAATGAATCGACGACCCCATTTCAGTAGCGATGAGCTGAGTAGAATAAGCCGGAGTAGTGCCGCAGCAAGTCGCCCCATACACAGCTGAGACGAAATGATCACTGATGCCTAGTTGTCACTATCCCACCAATACATGTTCAGAGTTACTTTGAAATACAAGCCCAAGGGGAGTATGTGCTGCTCTCATTTTTCAGGAATACATACTCCCCTTCCTACAAGGAGTGTGCATGTCGTTTTCATTATTACAATAACGATAACAAAAAAATTCGTTATTGCAATAATAAAAAACGAAAATGACTTAAAGGAAAAAAACTGAAAAACGTATTTCCGGCTATAACGTCTTTGTTTCTTATTCAATTCTAATGAAACATAGGGAGTTTGTACCCCTAATGGAGGACACTATGTGTACCAGGTTTCGAAAAGATTAGATAAAGGGAATCTATTTTAGAAGCAATTGAACATTGTGATTTTAAGAAACGCTCCATACACATTCATAGCTACAACTTCTTTATCTTCCATCCAATTTGCATGAAGCCTGTGAATATTCTGTCCCTCCAAATGTTTACAAGACATTGGGCAGTCATCTCTGCCAAACGTCAGGACAATTTGATGAAGGGACCCAATTTTATAAGCAATTGAAGTTGTCCCCTTGAAGACCATTATTCAAATAAATAGCAGCACATGCAGTGCCAGTCAGAGGCGGGCACCTGGCATGACAGGGGGAGGGAGGCTGTAGGAGGGAGAATGTGCAGCAACCCAAAAGACTGACAGACACATTCACTGGCCAATTACTGCATGCTTCCAGCTTTACAGGACCAATCGGTAGTGACTTCGAGGCAGGCACAGGGGGCTTAATGCTGAACATATGCCTAAGGCGGGCACAGAAGGGACATAACTGGGACTTTGAGGATGGCATCCTAGCAATCAGGAGACAGTTTACACATCCAGGCTGGCCAATTATTATCACAATCACATCCTGCTGCACTGTGACAGAGGACATAAGAGAATCTCTACTGGCTCTTTCCTAAACAGATGCTTCTGACTTCCCAGTAACAAGTGGTGGAGAGATGTTGGGATGGTCACAGCACAGAATGAAGATATTTGGTTGACATTTCTGCTGGCCAACTGGCATCACAAGCTGATGTTGTACCACAATGACACGTTAAGACAATCCTCTGGCATAGGCACCTTCTCTGCATATGCTGTGCAGGCATATAACATTGGGACCCTTTAGCACATCTTTCTGATATTTGGCAGAGATGATCATGAAAGTGTGATACACAGCCCTGCCAAATTTCACGTACACTAGTTGGACTAGAAAGATGTTAGTCAGACATACATTTATAAGTTAATTGCGTATACCACTAGGACCCTTTATCCAATTCTTCTGAAAGTTGGCAAAGATAGTAAATATGGAAAGGCGTATAAACTTGCCAAGTTTCATTTACATTAAGTGTGAGGCAAAGAAGTTACAGCTAAGAAAGTATATGAAGATCTGTGCAAAATAATATAATTAAACTGCTTATAAAATTGGATTCCTTTATCCAATCTTTTTGGAATTTGGTAACTTAATGCTGTCCACTGGAGGTACACTCCCCTCCACGTTTCAGCCAAATATAATGAACAACAAAAAAGTTACAGCCGAACATGTGTTTTCCATTGAAACCAACGGAAAACTAAAACGAAAGCAAAAATGAAAATTTGATATTTATGAAAACGAAAATGACAGTTTTAAATAACGAAAACGAAAAACGACATGGGCCCCTGGTGCGCGCCTCTACTTCCTACTCCTTGACAACATCTGTTTAGCATTCTGTTCGTGTGAACGCCTCATGAGTTAAAACCAAAGTAAAGCAAAACTCCATCGAGCTGACCATTTGTTGGAACACAGTCTTCATTCCAATGGCGGAGTGGGATCCGGAGACTAAGACAACAAAGAATCAAATGAATATGTATTGGGGCAAGGAGCTATAGGAAGCCCGACTGGTGGAAGGGATAGGCTTGTATGAGGGATTTGAAAGCTGGCAGGGAGGGAGCAGAGTGTATGAATTCAGGGAAAGTGCTCTACTATATTACGTCCATTTAAAAAAAGAAGCTGAGCTTGGCATGTCCTATCAATGGTGCTGCTTTCTTTGTAATTTAAGGGCATATTGACCCATCTCTAACTACTGATTGTACAGAGCCAGATGCATTGCTGGTGCTAAACAAATAATTTCTTTTCTAATCTAACAAAATGCTTAATTTGTATAAACGCGAGCACACGCACACGGCAATAGGTAACAGTTGCAGATAGAGAAATTGAGACTGAACCTCAGGGAATTTTTTTTGTCTGTACACACTATCAATCAATTGGAAGGACCAACTAGAGATGGTGGAGCCACGATTGGTTTGGTTTTTTTAAAAGGAGGCTGGATGTATCTGGGATGATCAAGGCAGGGCAGACACTCCACCAAGCAGGGGGCCGGCCTCAATAAATTCTTTTAATCTAGGATTCTACATGAGCTATAGTACCAAATAGCAACCTAGCAAGCCAGTCAGAAACCTATTGGGGAAGATGCATCTCCTGGTAGCTGACATTTGTACGTGTGAAAGTTTAAGCCCTGACTTGCTGAAAAAATGAAGAGCCCTCCTTCTCCAGGAGGGAGAGATAAATCTCCGTGCAGGCATGTTCAATGGGTCTAGAAAGCATGACAGCACCCGCGTCAGTCTTACCTTCTGTAAAGTATCCTGGATCACACTCGACTTCTCCTTTAGCAGCTCCACCACACAGAGAGCCTCGTCTTCAGTGAAGAGCATGCTTTTCATCGTCAAGAGGAAGTCCTTAAATTTCACTTCCGCATTTTCTACAATTAAGAACAGCAGTGACTTTTACACAGAAGATACGTAGAGTCGTTCGTGTCGCCCAACACAACATTAGGCTGACGGCTGATCACTCACGTGTGTTACGGCTTGGGCCCTAATTATGGTGCATCTCAAACTGAAGTAAGACCTCTCCGATTTACAGGCATTTAACAAAGGAACAGTGTGCCCCCGGTTTAGATTTGAACTTGGAAAGGAAGCATCTCAACTGACTTTTCAGGGATATAGAATTTTATTGAGTTAAAACAAGACATGCAGATGAGTCACCAGGGAACAAATTGCAGCTCACAAGCACGCTCGACAAAAGCAGAAGTCATCACTTAAGTTTTTGACAAAGCAGCAACTTGCACTAGATTCTTATTTTAAGAGACAACCAGCATAATCTCCCAGGTATCCTCACTACTTACACACCTTTAACAGAGCATATTGAATGAAAAGCAGAAATGCAGACTGGCAAGAGTAGAAGGCAGCCAAGGGTGACGTTACCTAGAGTAGTTAAAAGTTTACTCCTATTGCAGTTTAAGCACCGATTTTGAGAACTTTCTCTGTTATTCTCAACGGATCCAACATGGATGAAATCAGCAAGTGAAATACAGCATCCCCTTCTCCACTGTAACTAAGCTAAACATGGGCACCTGCAACTTTTCGACTTCAGATAGGTATCGCTGTCTCTCCCTATGTTCCCCTCTCCCTTATCCTTTCCTAGATTGTCAAGGGCAGAGACTCTTCTCCAATTATGAACGTGCAGTGCTCGGTACATTGCAGATGCTATATATAAATAATGATAAACACAACCCAGTTTATCTTTTACAGGAACCAGAGCCCAATTGGTCTCTTGCAAGAGGAAGAAAAATATGGCAGTTACAACACAGCATAGAACTCTGGCATAGACATCAAAACACCAACCAGTGCAAGAATGAAGGACCTCTGTTTTTTTTTTTGAGGCCTGGGACAAAATGTCTGGAGTTTACCTCCTTTCCCCCAAGACTTCGGTTTCTGGCCAGATTCCTATTATACACACACAAGGAAGTGAGCCTGCCTCTCCCGCCCCTCCCCAGTTCCAAGACTTGGATCAAACTGTCCCACCTGGTCCCTTTTCCACCCCCCTGCGAAAGCTCTGCAGGAATGAGTGAGAGAACAATGTGCATATACAGATCCCACCTAAATTGGTGGGTAAGAACTAGTCAATGGACCAGGAAAGGGAAGGGAAACCAGTAATGGCCTGGCTGCCACCGCAGCAGTTACCAGTTCCCTGCAGTAGGATACTAACCAAACTCACTATTTCCCAGCACAGATGCACAGCTGGCAGGACAGACAGAATCACAGAACAGTGGGGCCAGAAAGGGGCCGCAAAGGTCATCAAGCCCAAACCACAATAGTTTTAACACTCGCAAGCGGTTTTGAGGGGTTTAAGTATTTGAGAACAGTTTCCTAACCAGGAAAGCAGCCAGCAAGTGATGGAGCCTTGAAGCCCACAGATCAGGGGAAGTTGTAAAGCAGGAGGGGCGAGGAATCTCAAGCCCAGGGACCAAACAACCCACATCTAGTTTTTAACGTCATTTCTATCCACTTCCTGGTTCTGGCCCCTGAAACTTGTCCCCACCCCTCAACCACTGAAAGACAAGCACAGGGAGAGAGAGAAAAGTGGAGGGCATGCACACAAGGAGAGGGGAAGAGATCTAGGAGCTGGAGCCTCCTCCTCCTCCTGAGCTCACCCCATAATCACCCCTGCCTCAACTTCTAGATGGCCCTTGGAGCCTGTACTTATTTTAAAGTGGTCCCTGGGAGAAAAAAAGGTCCCCCTCCCCCCCACACACACACCTAGAGCAATTGTACTGAATACAGCAAATAAATCTGTAAGTATTATAACCACAGACCTCTGTGTCAAGCAGTAACTAGAAACTGCCTCTAATGCCGTTATCATGGTGTGGAAAATCTATAGACTCAGATGCACAAGGGATCAGGTGGGTTACGACCGCGCAGGAACCTGTCTCTTAGATTGCAGCAACACACAAGTGCCGTGCAGCACTCCGATGCAGAAAACCCTCACCCCTGAACTCGGGAAGCTTACAATCTTGGTTGAAGGAAATGTTTCTAAATCAGGTGGGCAAATCCCAGTTGATACAGAATTAGCCGCCTCTGAAGCTGCTTCCGAGACGAAAAAGGTTACAGGTTAGAGCGTGAAGAGGAGGTGACAGAGAGGCCTTGAAGCAGGGGGAAAGAAAGCAGAGGAACAGTTGGAGCCCTAGCGTTGTTCTAGGGCCACGTAACGTCACCTGGATCGCTTTGCTTTTACATTTAGAAGCTAGCACAAATAGCACTTCTGTTTTCAAAGCCCTCCGTGAAGTCATCAAGAAAGCCTGATTCTATTTACAGATCTGAAGCCTTTTGTGGCTTACCTAAATGCCCCCAATAGCTGTGTCCCCCCCCTCTTTTAAAAAGGTCCTAGCAATTTCAGGGCCTACCAGCTCAGCCGGTCTTTTCAGTCCCTACTGCCCTAGGCCTCACAGCACCGAGGTTGCATGAACCAAATTCAGGGAAGGACATCCCAAAAAATTGGTTTTAAGAGCATCTGAGTCAGGGGTGAGTCAGTTCTCAACCCTAAGAGCCACGTACCAAAATCTTTCATCTGGCCAAGAGCCACACATGGGTGGATACCCACAAGCCTCTCCTGCTTTGTGATTGGCTGACAGAGCCGGATGCGAAGATTCCAAGGAGCAGCTGGGATTCCGTTGTTGAGACTCAGGCCACTTTCAGACCTTCCCCCGCATGCGCGCACACACATTTTAGCTGCGGGGGGAGTGCGCAGGGATCGGCCAGTCTGAAAGCCCACCCCTCCCCACGGCTTTACTGGCAAACACCCACAGGGATGCAGACCAGGACATCCAGCTCGCATCCCTGCAAGCGTTTGCCGGCAAAGCCGCGCCAGGGGGGAGGGAAGGCTTTCAGACTGGCTCATCTCCACGCACATCCTGGCTTGCACACTCCCCCCCCCCCCCCCCGTCAGAATATGCCCTGGGGGGTGGGAGGTCTGAAAGTGGCCTAAGACATAAAAGCATTAAGGTAGCTTGGAGCCCAAGATCAGCCCTGGCCGAGAGCCATATTTGAGCTACCCAAGGACCACAAGCAGCTCTCTTGAGACACAATGCGTCTCTGGTCGGAGCCCTTATGGTTGAGTCTTCCCAAAATCATATTGGTTTGAATGGGTGAACCAGTTTCTGGACTAAAGAAGCAAACCTCTCCAAACTTTCTTTTGTGGGAGGGGGAAGACGGCCCTCATAAGAAGTGGCCTATTAGGTCAGACCATCCAGCCCAGCATCCCGTCTCCGATAGCGGCCATTCTTGGTCGCTTTGGAGAAGTACCCAATCGGTCATAACGGAGTGATCCATCCCCTCCGGTTCACTCCCAGCTCCAAAACAGTCAGAAGTTACAGCTCCAAAACTAGTTGGCTAATAGACCAATTCATTAATGGACCTATCCTGAACACACAGGGAACCATGACCATGTAAGAAATCCGAGTTAAGACTTTGACCCAGACTTGAGGAAAAGAGACCAGAGGATAGGCAAGGAGTCGGATCACCATGGCAAAAAAGCCAATCCCCAAGATGATGTTCCTTGCCGAAAGGAAATAAATGCTTCCTTTTTCAAGAAGAGGGAAAGGTCTACTGTTCCTTTTCCATTTCAGTAATTATAGAACTATTGACCTGACGTGCGCCACTGCAAAAAGTTAACACTCGCCTCCTCTTCTGCTCAACAAGTCAACGCCGCATCTCCCTCCCAGGTTGTTTATATTGACCCTTGCTTATGTTACCTTTGTCAGTTTCATTCTTCAGTTTCTTGGCGCTGCTTTTCTGGAGTCCTTCCGTCATGTCTTGTTTCGGCAAGTCAGCCACTTCTCTCTTTTCCACCAGTGGGTTGACGTCAACGTTATCCATCAAAGGAATATAGGTAGTTGCATGGATAAGGGGCTCGTCCACTAATGCTGCCACTGGAGTTTCATGGAACAGAAAGAACAGTGTCATTTCACAGTTAAACTTACGCTTAACAAATGCAACATCCTAAGAGGGCACAAAGAAGCACAAGCCCTTATTATCCCTCAAATTAAATTGTACATTTTCTTATTTATGGAAGGTTTCCTCAACTCCTACCAAGCCCAGAGGTGGGGAACCTATTTCCTTCAAGGGGGCACTTTGAAAATTTAATACAAGCACAGAAGTTGTAGATGGGGGTGCTTAAAGTGTGCGCTCAAGAAAAGGAGGATTTAGATCATGCTATCCTTGTGTGCATGCCCTCATCTCTCCTTGCCATTTAAAAACTGGGCCTGTGCATCACTTTGGCCCCGCCTCCTCCAGGGAATAAATAGACTGATAAATAAATAAGAAGGAGAAAGCAGAGAGCAGCAGGCAGTCCGCATCTGCCCGCAAT
Source organism: Sphenodon punctatus (assembly GCA_003113815.1). NCBI lineage: Eukaryota > Metazoa > Chordata > Lepidosauria > Sphenodontia > Sphenodontidae > Sphenodon > Sphenodon punctatus. Next base: position 2,180,897 of record QEPC01011609.1, read on the forward strand.
ACGACGTTTGGGAAAAAGGTTCTTTCCTTCTACGCTCTCCAGGGTCCCTGAAGGAGAGAAATGTGGAGAGAAGGAAGAGCAAGAGGGTTGCAGACCAGTACCCCATGGAGGAGAACCCAGGTTTCAGGAGCCAGAGGCTGCAACGCTGGGGGGTCCCGGTAGCAAAGGGAACCATGGGGCAGGATTGCTGCACTTTGTATACTTGGATTGTACATGGTGATGGGAATAAAGGGTGCACTTGTTGAACCAGAGGCGCGAGTCTGCTGTTGGGGCTTCAGAGCTGAAGTGAGCGAGAGGCACCCTGATCCTGCAAGGACATGCAGAAGCTCAGGGGCATGCTCACAACAGCCAGGTAAAAGCCTGCCACAACATTTGGTGGCCTGTCCAAGAGTTGCTGACTTAGGGGATGACAGCTGAGGATCCAGAGGGGAAGAGATTGAACAGCTCATTCAGCTACTCGTGGACCCACAACAGGTCCTAAGGGACAGCCTGACTGCCTTTTAGCAAGCACACGAGGCCCAGGTATACAGGTCCAGAGAACCCAGTTTAGAGCAACGATGGAACGGCAGGCTGAGCAACAGAAGGAATTCCAGGATTTTATGAAACAGCCAAAGCTAATCCAGGGGTTGCTGCAGTCTCTTGCTGGACCAGCCCTGGGACGGAGGGAGACCGCAATCCATCAGGCCGGGTCTATTCAGGATGATGCTTGGAGAGGACCCAGAGGCATTTTTGGCCATGCTGGAGAGGGTGGCAAAGGGGGCCACAGCTGGGACAAAGGGTTATGGCCGGGTACTTAGCTCCATATTTGGCCGGGGAAGCCCAAGCAGCCTTTTTATCCTTGGGGGCTGGAGAGACTCAAGATTACGACATGATGATGATGATCTTGAATCAATGTTGGCCTATCCAGGGAAGTTCTGGGGGACCCGTTGGGCTTCGGGGAGGACGCACCGGGGCTTTGCCAGGATCCTCATGGATTGGGTCACCCGGTCGCCCAAGCTGGAGCAGGCGGTTAAACTTTCCAAGGAGTTTACAGCAGCAGAGCAATTCCAAAAGGCCCCGAGAGTACGCCCAAACCCCTGGAGATGGACGGAGGGTGGCCAGGAGGTAGAAAGAAACCCACCAGGAGCAGGGGTCAGTGGGGTGACTCACCTGCTGGGAAGATGGGGACAAAGATCGTTTTTAAGCGTGGCAAATCGGGACATTTCGAGAGAGACCGCCCACTGATGGAACGCAACACTGTAGAATTCGGTGGGTGGGACTAAGGGATTGGGGTGAAGCGCCAGAGCAACCGGCTAGCCGGCACATATTGGCAACAAAGAGGCGACGGCCACGATTGGTCCATGGCTCCCTGGTCATAGGGGCCGGGAAGCACGAGTGTGGAACGGTGACCGTGCAATGGGGACACTAGAGCCTACCCACAAGTGGCGATACCCCCTCAAAGACCCTGAGCAGGGGTAGCGCCTGCCCGTACCCAGTATTGCCGGGCATGGATTGGGGCTCTCCCTCCCCAGCAAGATCCCGAAAGGGAAGGGTGAAAGTGAGAGTAAAGAGGCAGACCCGCAAGGTACTACTACTACTACTGCCACTAATCGTTTCTATGGCACAAGGCGGACGCAGCACTTTAGAGTTAGATTTTCCGAGACAGATCCCTGCCCAGTGAGTTTACAATCCAAGATGAACACAGATGAGGGGGAACACGTACACACACACACACACACCCATTTTACAGATGGGAAACCAAGGCTGAGAGGTTGTGACTTGGCCAAAGCCACCCAAGTGAGTTCATTGGCTACAGTGAGATTCAAACTCTGGTCTCCCAGAACCAAGTCCGGCACCTTATCCACTACACCACGCTGGCTCTCCGCGAGATGGGGTGTATGTACGGGGAAGAGCTAGACAGTCCCCAAATATGCCAGGCAGCAATCTTCCCGATGGGCCAGAGGGCATCCCAGAGGAAATCAGGGAAAGGATAACTGATAAGCCCAGGCGGGGAGGCTGGAGGCGAGCAGGCCTCTGCCCCACCATCAGAGAAGGCAGACAGGGGGAGAAGGTGCTCACCTGTCCTGATAGGAAACTCGGAGGGGTCTCACGGGGAGTAAGCAATAAGTGAAAACCAGAGGGGCAGATGAGATGAGCCACGAAACGTTTGTGCCCGGGGAGCGCACGCTGGCCCACAAGGCATCAGACGACTGCGCCTGATGTGCAGAGGAGTGGGCGTGTTCGAAATATCAGGGGCATCCCCTGCCCACATATTGGCAAGAGTGTAGGCAGAAGGAAGGAAGGAAGAACTGGAGCCCACGAGGGAAGAGAGCCCACGACAAGAGGTAAAACCAGCAAACTCTGAAGTGGGAAAGCCCATTGGGGTTGTACAGGACGGGCGTGTGGGCGAAACTTTACAGAAGAGTGGGGGGGGGGGGGGGATGATCAACTGGCCCTTTAAGATCCATCACTCTGGCCCCACCGCCCAGGGGTTAGGAGGAGAAAGTGGAGATCAGTAAGAGCTGTTCGACAGTAGAACAGACTGCCCAGGGCGGCGGTGGGTTTTCCTTCGCTGGAGGTTTTCAAACGGCCCATCTGTCAGGGATGCTGTAGCTGTGGATTTCCTGCACTGAGCAGGGAGGTTGGACTAGACGACCTCCCAGCTATGAGCAGCAGAGCAGTCTGCATCCGGCTGCAATAAGAGCCAGATGGCCGGGCCAAGGGTTAGCCTCCTCTACGCTCACCGGGGTCCTGAAGGGGAGAAACCCAGAGCAAAGGAGGAGTCAATGAATGGGTTGCAAACAGGACCTTGTGGAGGAGAGTACAGGTTCCAGGATCTGGAGGCTGTGACGTTGGGGTCCGGGCAGAAGAGGGGCCACCGGAAACGTGGGGCGAGACTGCTGTACTTTGTATACTTGAACAGTACACGGTGATGGGAACAAAGGGTGACATTTTCGAACCAGAGCGAGAGTCTGCTGTTGGGGCTTCAGTATTGGAAGTGGTGGATGAGAGGCGCCCTGATCCTGAGAGCCCCTGGAGGGGCATGTTTACAATAGTCACATAAAAGTTTGCCATGGGTTACATTTGTCCACCAGGCCCAAGGTTCCCCACCTCTACCTTGGCCTCACCAATATCGTGTGGCAAAGCGTTTGTGCAAGTCAATGCCTACTTCAATGGGTCTGTTTTAAGGTTAATACATTGGTCGTTGGCCATCCCCTTGTTCTTGTGCTTGAGAAATGGCAATTAGGACATCACTCCTAAACAATACGAAATCCCTCTAATGACTTTGTGCTTACAGACAGGCAGTTTTGCGAGCCTTAGAGAAAATGGCTTTTTGAACGATTTGTCCTTTAAATGGAGATTAACAAGTCTCAACCCCGGCACTTTCATTAGAAAAGCAATCCATCTGCCAGCCTCATCGACCTTACAAAGCAAACCAGGGCAGGGCTCAAACGTACACCCATCCATATAAAATAAAAATGAAGGGTCTTCAAGTTTAGAAATACCAAAAAATACTACTTCACCATTATCAATTTTCTGTCTCTTTCCTGAAACTTTCTTCTTTCCTGATGCACTCTCTTGTTTTATCTCCTGATGAAACAGGAGAGGGTCTGGTTTTTTGGCAGGAGAATGGAACGAATCGTTCTTCACTTCCTGATCATCTGTAAAAGACAAAAGCACAAGTCAGTCACTTTTAATTTACTAGAGAGTCCCGCTTAGTCAAAACTGCTGTGGCCAATGAGATGGCTAGCAGGCTTTAAAAAAAGCCTTCTCAGCTTTAAAGCAGAAGCAATATAAGAAACGTGCTGTATAAATCTACAAAAGAATTAAATCCGAAGCAATACAGGTTTACAAATTATCTAAAGCAAGTGAGGTCACTTTGCCCAGTGCAGAAACTTACACACACACACAAGCAAGCTTGCAGACCAAAGAAATCAAAATTAGAGCTCTCTTGAAAGGAGTTGTAACTGGATTTGCTAAATCCAGGAAATGCTAATCAAAAAACACTGAGGAATAGCAAGTAACTCTACAGCAGGTAACTTTGTTAAAAAAGGAACATTCAATTGAGGGGCACTTTCAAACACCCATATACTGACTCACACATAGAGCTCTTAAATCTATTTACACATTTATATCCTGCCCTATTCCTAAGGTCCAGGGCACACCACAACATATCAAATAGATATATACAGGAAAAGACTGAGCTCAGGGTAAGGCAGTAGAAATGAGGGCATGCACACAAGGATAGGAGATGGAGCCGTGGCGCAGATCCATGAATTGCACCCTCCTCCTCTTCCTAAGCACTCCCCACCCACCACCTCTTTGAACCCTTCAGAGCTTGTACTGGTTTTCAAAGAGGCCGCTAGCAGAGAAAAAGTTCCCCATCCTTGTATAAAGAAACATGTAGAAGCCCCACAGCCCATCAACCTCTATCCCCACTGGCCAAACGCTTGCCCAAAATAAAAAAAGGTCTTATAAAAGGATTGTAAACAGAGGAGTCTAGGCAACAGAGAAAATAATGCCCAACAATTTTAACATTGCCTTTAAGTAAAGATTTTGGTCCCTAGCATTCTCTCTCATGCCACTCAGATGACAAAGGCATAACTCTGGCTACAGCGGTAGTAATTTCTGTCATCTAAGCACAGAAGTAAATTGTGGCGGGTAGCTGTGCCTACAGAAGACAATTCCTTACGCTATTCGAATACCCACACCAAAAATCAGATCTGCCGTTTTAATCCCACCAGGCAGCTGTATTAACTTTCACTCTATCTACAGAGAACATCTGCACATAGAACATCAGCTAGGGCCAAGACCTGCAACCATAAATGAAGGTTTTCTTTTTTAAAAAAAATTTAATCATACGAAAAATTACTCCTATGAAAGAAACTGTATTTGAGATATTTAGTAGCGGATCTTCCCAGCTAGATACCGTGCATGAAGCCATGTCAGTTAAGGCGAGTCCAACATTCCTAGCATTTTCTAAGCTAGATCCATGCCCTCCGACAGGGGTGGGGAACGCGATCTGTACCAGGGACCACTTAGAACACGAGGACAAACTAAGATTCACACAGAAGTTGGGGGGGGAGGGGGGAGCACTCAGGAAGAGGAGGGTCCAGATCAGAGATCTGTCCTTTCTCCTTGCATGCATGCTCCCCATCTCTTATCCCTTCCCTCGAGTTCAGTTTTTCAGCATTTGGAGGTAGGAACTGGGACGCGGCCACATCAAGACTAGTTGTGGGCCACACTTGACGCCAGATTTTTTTTAAAAAAAAAAAACCCATAACCAACCATCATGTAAGTCCAGGAACATAAAAACATACTCTCTTTTCTCAGAGCATCTGTTCTTCTGGGAGACCATCAAGCCAACAGGTTTTTAGGAGAACATAAATGCGAGACATGGCTGAAACTCGATTCTCACTTTTCTTGGCGAGAATTGGGGTTGCCCGTTCATTCTTCAAGACGAGAACGAGCAGTGAAACTTCCTGGATTCTCACCGAGAAACATGAGAATCTCGAGACAGCTCTCCCTCCACCCCCTTGCAAAAGGCCTGGCAGGAGGAGTGGGGGGTGGTCCCAGCTGTCCTGGCCAACTCAGACCCTTGCAAAGCGCTTCAGCAGCTGCCTGATCAGTTCAGGCTGAACTGACCAGGCAGCGATTTGCAGTTTTGCAAGGGAGCCACTCTGGCTACAGCTGAGTAGCCCTTTGAAAAGGCAGCTTCCCGCAGGCCTGCCCCAGCTGAGGGACTGGGGTCCCCTTAAACCCCCAGGAAGCACCCACAAAATTCTTTGCAAACGGGGGGGGGGGGGAAAGAGAGAAACAGATCCACATTTCTCCCCCCGCTGGTGCAGCCCTTTTCAAGCCATCTAACAGGGCTTAGGAGCAATTCCTGGTGGAACTCCCCCTCCCCTTGCCAAAGCAGACACCACCCCACTCCAGAAAGCCCCCCAAACTTCTTTACAAAGCACTGCAGCCAGGGGGAGAGAGAGAAACGGATCCACATCTTTCTCAGCCCCCTGCAAAACCGCAATCAGCTGCCTGGTCAATTTCAGTGCTTTTGCAAGGGCTGCACCAGCAGGGGGAGAAATGTGGATCTGTTTCTGGGGTCCTAGCTCTCCTGGCCAATGCAGTCCCTTGCAAAACTAGGTGAGCGAGCTTCCCTCCCCCTGAGAAACAGATATATTTGAGGGGGGAGCCGGGCTTGAAATCTTGGGAGAGCTCAAACCAGGTGTCGAGATTCCAGCGAGAGTTCAAGCCTGGTTCTCGTCTTTATGAGATTTCGCGTGAGAACTCTGATTCCCGCTACAGTCCTAATGCACAATAACCCTGCCTGATAAAGACCTCAACTTCATTTCTCCTTATGTTCACCTCGCCCTTGTCTTTCTTAGACTGCAATCCCCTTGGGGCAGGGACCAGCCTAATGATCGATTGTACTGCGTCAGGTACTTTGCCGGTGCTATACAAGTAGTAATAATAAAAGGAGAAGGCCTTAAAAAGCCCCAAGTGGAATTTTGTCCAATACAAATTTCCTTAAGGGTGCAAATCATCAGCTGCTAGTCACCCTGGCAATAAAGAAAACACAATGTCGGCATTCCACGCTAGAAGCCCAACAGGAAATACCTATTCCGTTTTTCTGTTTCTTCTGCCCAGGTTTCTTCTTAGACCCAACTGCTTCGGAAGGTGGCGTGGGCTGCTTCGTAACAGGGACCGAATCCACTTTCTTGCCAGCAGGCTTGGCACCATTAGGCTCCTTAGACGGATGTTCCTCCAGCACGGTCTTATGTTTCTTCTCCTTCTTCTTACGCTCTCGAACGTTGCAGGAAGTCTCCACCACGCCCAAGGGAACCGGGACTACGTGCTCATTGTCCACCCCCAGAGCATCAGTCAGTTTGAAGTCCCGAGGGGTGCTCTCCGAGTCAGACTCGTGAAGGTTCCCGTTCTGAGCCTCTTTCTTTTTTTTGTTCTTCTTTTCAGTTTTCTTTTTATCCGGTTTCGCAGGGGGGAGCTTTTGGTCCCTTTTCTGTTTCGCCAGGACTTCATCGTACAACGTTTCTTTCATGAAGAGCCAGAAAAAGAGGAAGATGACCGCGATGACCACCGAAGGGACGAGGATGATGAAATAAGTAGATTCATAAAATTCCATTGTGCTGTTCCTTAACTACTTCCTAAAAAGCAAATCTAGAAAGAAAGGAAAAAACAAAACAAGAATCAGTTCTCATGTCAGGGAATAATCTTAATATTCATTTTTCACTCAAAAGTATTTTGGAGAAAGGAGCCGTGCAGCATAGTTATAAAACGGTATTTCCACACCACGTTATAATGCAAATTCAGTTATAACAAGGATGCTTAAATTCTACGTCTGTGGATGAAGATGCACTGCAATTTTAACAGAAAAACGAAGGGAATTATTGAATGTTTGACGGCATGTTGGAAGCCTTGCCTCACACAGTGCTATATCCAAAATATTTTGGAGGATAGGTCCTTTAATGGATCTACCAGCCAAGTAGGTTGAAGGTTGTAACCTCTGTCGGGCGCTTGGAGATAGGAGCAGGGGAATGGAACACTACGTTAAGACCTGTCGAGTACTTCTCCCAAGCAACCGACAATGGCCCCTGTCAGAGACAGGCTGTTGGGTCATTGGGCTGAGCCAGCATGGCACGGATGTTCTTAAAGGCATGCTGTAACAATGCGAAGCATTGCAAGGTTGTACTGTAAATACCTTAATCCAAAAAGAAACCGTCATCGCCGTCACCCCTTCAGCCCAATTCACATGGAATAGGCTTCCTAACCCCCGTCTCTGGTTCAAAGTGGCTCCTGATATTTTGGCAAATCAGCTCTTTTCTTCCAAAGTCTCACGACCTTAGGACAGACGTGGGGGGGGACCTCGGGGTCAGGGACTAAATGCAGCCTGCGGCTAGTTTTTACATGGCCCCATTCCAGTTCCTGGATCTGGCCCCTAGATCCAGTTCCTACCCCCCAGCACTGAAAAACTAAGCTCACGGTAAGGGGACAGAGAGGAGGGCAGGCACACAAGGATCTGGGCCCTCCCTTTTCCCAAGAACACCCTGTTAAGCAGTCCCCACTCCCAATTTCTATGCGATTGTTGGCACTTGCACTAATTTTCAAAGTGGCCTCAGAGGGAAATTTCCCCACCCCGGCCTTAGAATATTCTTCTGTTTATACATTCGTACTACAAACGTGAGCCCACGTCCTTTCCTCCAGAACCCCCAAAGCAGTACCTACGTCCAAAGAGGAGCATTTCCTTCTGCGCCATGACACTAGCTTAACAGAAAGGAATTGTGGAAGGAAATAGCTGTCCGACTCTCCAAAACAACAGAGAGGATTGTGCTACCCACAGAACCTATTGTTATGTTTAGCCAACGACATTCCTAGAGGTTAACCATGAAGGGAATCTTCGTAATGCTACTGCCAGCAGCAACACGTGTAATAGCTTCTTCTGGGGAAGAGACGGATCCTTCCACCGCTGGTAGCTCGGAGAAACAAAATTGACCGTCTTCTACATTTAGCCGGCATTTTTGGAATTTGCTAGAGAAAGTTGGATATGAAACCAGTTTAGCCAGGCACAAATGGGAGCTACGGATCGAAGACTAGATGCCTGTTCTATACAGTTAACACTTCGCTTTCAGGATCTTTTTATTTATTCAAGTTTATACCCCACCCTTTCTCTAAGGCTCAGAGTGGCTGACAGCATATAGCACACACAACAAACCTGTTAAAAAACACTCCTCGCCCTCCCACCCCTGCCCTATCCCAGCCTGCTAAACCCCAGGCCAAACAGGAAGGTCTTATGCTTCTGAAGATGGCCAAGCTCAGGCTTCGACGAATCTCCAAGGGGAGAGAATTCCATAATCGTGTGGCTGCCACCGAGAAACGCCACTCGGCCTGCTCTTATTGTGGAAGCGTGACACGCAACAGGTACCTGCAAGAAGGCGCTTCCGGCTGGCCTCAGAGGCCACAACGGGACACGGGGGATGAGACAGTCTTTCCGCTATTTAGTGCCCAGGCTCTTTAGAGCTTTATTATATAAATAATGTTACATTTATTTTCAGAACACTTTCTCGGAAGCATGCAAAGCTTCACAAACGTTTACTGCTTTTGAGGAAACTGAGGCAGTCAGACTTTCAAATAAATGAAGCTATCCTCACGTTAACTATGGCATGGCTTCACAATTCTAGCTTGACTTAATGAGCGATCAAAGTTAGTTCTCTCTCTCGAGGCAACTAGATCGTGTTATTTACCTTTGTCGCTCTTGGCTGTTTAAACTAGACTACTCCCTGAAGTAAATAGATAATGAGGCAGATTCTTCAAAAGGTGTAATTTAATTAAACATTACAGCACATTACCGCAATAATTACATGGTACACGATACCTTAATGCCAAGGATGCTCCTTTGGAGCAAAACCCCAATGCTGAAAGGAAGACAGGAGAGAACGCAGAGATACAGCGGGTGTTTCTTCAGGGTACATTGGCCACAAGGAAAATCAACCTCAAGGTGCTGGATCCAAACAGCCCTTCCATTTCCACGGACTTATCCCACGCTCTTGGAACAGCAATCGAAATTTTGCCGTGTATTTAAGCCAAGTGAAATTCCGATTAGAATGACTTTGCCACCTAGTGCGTTCTGTGCACAATGACGGCATTCGTAGGGCAGCTGTACAGCGCACAAGCAAAACGGCAACATCCTACACAGCGCCGCCATTTGGCGAGCATGCAGCACAGCTGTTATGTAGCCGCCGTTATTTTGCGCACGCACATTAGGCGAGGAAATCGTTCCAATCGATCTGGCAAGATGGGGATTAGAACACATTCTGGTTTGCATTACACTAGATCAAACAAACAACTGAATTCTGTCAAAAACAGAATCTTGTTGAAAACAGAATTTCAGCCCTACTAGGACGTGATCCCTGTTTATGCCACCACCCTATGAATTCTGCCCACCAGTGGGAGCCCATGGGGAGGCAGCATATATTCCGAAGTTCAACATGCCCTGTGAAATTGACAAAGCCAGATTGATAAGGCAACAAGGCCCAACCCTTGAGTGAAATTGACAGGCCGGCAGCTCCCAAGCCCCAGGAGCCACAGCTGGAAAGTGAAATTGACAAGACGCTATGATGCCAAAAGCAGCTCATGGGATAGGGCAGGCTTTTTGCCCCCAAAGAAGCAGAATGCTGCCGGTGACCTGGCTGAGCAACATTGCATTGCAGAAGGCTGTCACTGAAAAATGTTAAATAATTAGGGGTGGGACTATCGGTAAAATCCAACACACTCGATAATCAGGTGTATCGGATTATATCCGATAATCCGGTATTCCCCAGTATCGGCATCCCGGATTTTTTTTAAACCGGTAAAGTGGCCAATGTTAAAAATCCAGTACGCGGATACCGGTAAATCCGATACCAGGGAGATCAGAGACCGGTAAATCCGGTATCCGGAATTCTCCCCAGTTAAATATGCACCAGGCAATTCTGGGTACTCAAAAAGTGGCATTCCATTTTTCGGGTACTCAAATGGTATTTGGGTACCAATTCAGATACCCGAAACAGTTTCTGAAAATGCGGGTATTGCCTGTGGGTACCAAGCCATGTACCCATTTCACCTCTAATCTGGATGCTCCCCTCCTTCCCGAGCACATCCTTAAGCATCCCCTTCCTCCAACTTTGTTGCAGCCCTCAAAGCTTGTGCTAGCTTTCAAAGTGGCCCCTGGGAAGGAAAAGGTGCCCCCACTCCTGGAATAGAGGATTGTGCCACACACAGTCGAGTCAAACACCCATGGGCTGAGCTCTTGACCATGTTTTTTCACGATGCTGTTGTGCTGGTATGCAACACCACCACATAAACACAGTGGTGAATCACACTGAAATGGCATTAATGTGACACACTGTGGGTCACCAAGCTGAACGAATACTGCAGACAAATCCCTCCTTAAACTACTAATAATCATCATCATTTCTGTACACAAGTGTTTTACGGTCACAGGGTTTTGGAGACGGGTACTACCAATAATTTCTATAATGCGCTCAACGTACACAGCACTTTACAGATTTTCAAAGAAAGGTCCCTGCTCAGTGGGCTTACAATCTAAGATGGACAACAGTGAGGGGAACACAGGGAAAGACAGACACACACAAACTATCTCATTTTACAGATGGGGAACCAAGGCTGAGAGGTTGTGACTTGCCCAAGGCCACCCAATGAGTTCATTGGCTAAGATGAAGTTCGAACCCTGAACTCGCAGGTCCAAATACAGCACCTTATCCACTACACCACAATGACTCTCTGTGTGGTCTAAAAACCCAACTCTTCCACCTGGCTTTCCTTTTCTCCTGTCCCCCGCCCCTGCGGATTCCTTGCTTACGGCTGCCTATTCTCAGGCTCCCCCGTAACTAAGCCAAGTGCATGCACCTCCCACCTCTCAAGCGTCACAAATAATGGATCTGCCATCACCTTCCCCTTGTCCCTTTAGAGTGTAAGCTATTCAGGGCAGAGACCTGCCTCTCATCACAAGTGTTCAGCGCCAGGCACACTGCTGGTGTAATAGCAGAAGCACTGCCAAGAAGATTCATAAGTAGGATGCCAAAACATAGGCAGTCTACAGGATACATACGTATGCCACTATTGCATTGCTCTGGAGATAAAAAAATTTAAAAAAAGTAAAAATTCCCCTTAGCAGCAGTGTTGAAAACTGGCCGTTTTCTACAGAACGCAGCAAGATGCTTCCAGGAATTTTTGAGAAGATCGTCAATTCAAGGACAGCTGGGGCCCTCCTTATGCCTATTGAAGCATATTGCAGAGACATGAAACACACTTGGTTACAACCGAGGGCTTAAAACACGCCAAGCTTCAAAAATTAAGAGCCTTCAGCCTCATATACACAGCACCCTTTCCCCTTGCAAACCGGTCACATTTTCCATTTCGTTGCATGCATCTTATCACATGGAAACGCGCACACACGCAGTTCATCATTATTATTAACAAACATTTATATAGCGCCAGCAGTGTACCTGGCACTTTACAAAGTAATAAAATNAGTGTACCTGGCACTTTACAAAGTAATAAAATAGACACGGTCCCTGCCCCTAGGGCTTACAATCTGAGAGACGGGAGCTGGGGGAGAGACATAGGAAGGGGAACAGAGGGAGAGACAAGGGGTCTAACATTCATGAAGATGCAAAGTTGCAAAGTCCCCTGTGTTTCCCTGGCACTTCTCCCTCCCTAGTTCTACGCAGGATTTCCCACAATGCAAACGGAATAGAAGAATGCCCTTGTGAAATCCCAGCGTGCATTGTTCCTCCTCCATGCCACTTCTAGAAGTCTCTGCCCTGCCACACCCCTTTAGGGTCATATGGTAGTAGGAACAGGAAACAATGTATTGGAGACCAATACTTGCTTTGGGAAAATCCACTCGACACATCACCGATACGCAATAAGAGTCCGATCGCTTGCACCAGGTGGCAAAGCACAAGGAGTGGTAAAGTGTTCACACACATACCCAGAAGGTGGCTTTGTGCCATTACCCACTCTAAAGGAGTGCTGTGTGAATGTGCTCCAACAGTTAAGAAGCCTTGAAATTCTGTCTCTTCCATTTTTATTCTAGGGGTTTTTCAAAAAAGTAAATAAAACTGAAGACATGTAGGCTAACAACTGGGTTGAAGTTTGCAGCTTTCCTACCAGGTTGCAGGAGAGAGAGAGAAGTGAACTCAAGGCTGGCAAAGGACTGTCAGCCCCAGAATAGAAACTGCTGGGAGCAAAGGGGCAACGCTTCATTCCTAAGAGGATCTAAACAGGAAAGCAACCCCAGCCCCCTCCTTGCAGTCAAGTCCCCTTTCCTCATCCTTGCCTGTTTCTTGTTCTGTTTTTCACCCTGCCACTCCGCTCTTGCCAGAACCACCAGGTTCCTGCACGCCGCCCTGAACGGCCCGTCACAAAGGTGAAGGTCTCTATAGTTCCTGGCGGAGACAAAGCAGATCAGATGATCTTTTAGATCAGACCAACTTGTGTTAGTAAGAATATGCAAACATTTGGGCCGCACGGGGCCCTTCCTCAGGCATGAAGTGTAGCCAGTCAGGAATATACGAATGGAGCAAATGCAGGACAGGTCGATATTGGGGGCGTGGCTCAGAACGACAGGTGGGAGCGGGTAAGACACAAAACGTGTAGCAAAGCAGCGCTCGTCTCTAGAACCAACAGCGGCTACGTGCTAGCAGTAGCTACTTGCTGTCCACCGCCATGATTTTTCAGACCCCCAAACTGTGTTAGGCAAACGTGTTTTGCGCAGACATAAGATGACCAAATGTGGGTTTAAATCAGAGGAGAAGCTTGGCTTTTGTATGGCAACACCCATAAGTGCCAAACCCAACTGGGCTGTAATCAGAACTGGGGCATCTCAACGTCCCCATAATTCTACAAAATACAACGACTGGTGGGAGTATGGGACAAATACACTATCGGAAGAGCACTGCAAGCTGCTTTAACTTGGAAAAAAAAACCATCTCTTATTTGCATTATGAATTAGAAAGGACCATTTCTATCCATCTGTACTGAACAAACGCCCCTGAGAAACACTAACAGGGACAGCATGGCCCTTTAAGGCCGTTAGACCTTTCTCCCCTCATCTCTGTCCAAAACTCTGCTGCCAGCGTCATCTACCTCGCCAGTCACTTCGACCATGTGCAGCCCCTCCTCTCTTCGCTTCACTGGCTTCCCCTTCCTGAACGAATCCTGCACAAGCTCCTAGTCTTCACCTATAAAGCTCTTCACAACCTCGCTCCCCCCTACCTCTCTGCACTTATCGCCCTCCATACTCCAGCCCGTGCACTTCGCTCCTCCTCTGTCCCTTCTCTCACCCTTCCACGCCTTCCCTGCTCCCCTAAGCGCCTTCGTCCCTTCTCACTTGCTGCCCCCCATGCCTGGAACTCCCTCCCTGTCCACATCCGCCTTGCCCCCTCCCTTCATACCTTCAAATCTCTCCTTAAAACTCACCTCTTTCGCTCTGCTCTGTCTGACTCTTTATCCTGCTGAGCCACTATTCCTATACCTACGATCGGTTTACCCTTATCCTTGCAACATGGACCTGCCTGCTGTCATTCTCATCGTAACCAAGCCAAGTACGTGCACTTGAGACCTCGCATCTTCATGAATGTTAGACCCCTTGTCTCTCCCTCTGTTCCCCTTCCTAAGTCTCTCCCCCAGCTCCTGTCTCTCAGATTGTAAGCCCTAGGGGCAGGGACCCTGTCTATTTTATTACTTTGTAAAGTGCCAGGTACACTGCTGGCGCTATATAAATGTTTGTTAATAATAATAATAATAATACTAATAGTACCGCCATGAAGGCACAGACGCACCTGCAGATGCCTAAAGCAGGTACTAAGCAGGGGCTGAGGTTAGAGGGGACAACGCCTGAGTCCCTTACACCAGGCTAAGCCTCCGAGGGGGGCCAGCTGGCCTGGGTGGGGAGCTAGGCCTGCTCCAACATAGAAAAGGCTGATCCCAGAGCTCAGCAGGGGGTGTCCCCTGGAGAGGCAAGAACCAGGGAGAGCACTGCTTCACAGAAAACCAATTTCAGGAGGGGCTGTGTCTGGTCAGAGCAAAGAGAGAGATCCTGATGCCAGGCAAGGCTGTGCCTGACCAGGAGAGATGCAGCCTGAAAGGCATTGGAAGGGACTGTAGGGGTTTGATACCTGGCCAGCAGGCATCGTGCCCAAGGAAAAGGCCCTCCTGAACCCTGTACTCGGGACTGCCTGTATAAGAATGGCGAAGAATTGAGAACACTGTTAAACAAGGGCACCTTGGAGCGGAAGATCCCATGTGAGCTGGGATTCTCAAGGGGGCTGGATCCTGCAGAGACGCACCCCTCAGAGACCCCATCCTGTTACAAACACATTTAGTAAAGTGCAGTAATTCTAAGCCAACTAACAGGATTGCCCAGTGATTCCTGTTCAACAAAGTTACAAGCCACCAACCAACGTATTTGTACGTGGCCAAGAGCCACAACCACAGGCTGTTTGTTTGGCTAGCAGAAGCGACGCTCTGAAGTAGCGGCCACTGAGATTCCAAGGAGCAGCTGGAATTCAGCTGCTTTGACTCCAGTGCGATGAAGCCAAATACGGGACCATTAAGGCAACCTGGAGCCCAGGACCATCCCTGCCCAAGAACCACGTGTGGCTCCCAAGTCAGTTTGGCCACCCCTGCTAAACAGCATTAAAAACACCACGACAGGGCGGTCCTCTAGGGGGGCACTGGCTAGACTGTGGGAAAGCTAGTTCTGACCCCCTGCACATGCCAAGCTACGTAACGCTCCACTGGCCCACGGCCCACTGTCCAATCCAAACCTGGACCGGATCCTGAGGGAATTACCTGCTTACTGAATAGCCAAATTCACTAGGCAAGTTGCTCCTGCCTCCAGCCTCCCCTCAAGCCAGGCCTATCACCATCAGTAGTGCAAGAGTCAATAATATGAGTGAGCACAAGACCCTTTTAAGTCCTCGGGGCCTTATGCAGCCCACGGTCCATGAATGTAAGGACAGGGAAGGTCTCACATGGTTGTAGCTGATGGCAGATTCACTGAAGTTTATCCTGTACTCCTTTGACCACCGTCGTCCTGTCCTGGGTGTCGCAATGTGGGAGAGCTTCTCTAATAGGAACCTTCTCCTATGGCCACCCCAAGCCAACCGTGCTGTAGGCTTATATAAGCCCCACACATGCTCAGTGAGGTCCGTTCCCTCTGAGCATGCTCTGGGTCTTAGCCTTGGGAGTCAGGCCTGAGCCCTTCGTGAGCATGCCCAAGGCCTTAGTTGCCGAGTCTTGCCCAAGCTCCTAATGAGCATGCTTGGGGTGTCTTGGCCTCACTGGAAGGCCAATTCCCCTACACTCTGTCACAACACACTATTAGCATTTAGCACTCCTGTTCTCAATGAAACAGCACCACCACCTGACACAAACTCCATTGTAATCCCTAGCTCTAAGTTTCCTTAGGAAGAGAAATTACAGCTCCATCTGGCCGATGCCAAATGGGCCATTCCTAGTTTCATGCCTATATGTTAAAAAGAAAAGCCAGTCACATTAGCAAGACTGCTGTGTGTCTCAAGGAAACATGTAATCTCCTGCAAGAGTGAGTTTTATGCTTCTTTACGAGTTAAGGAATTTCCAAGGACACAAGGAGCTCATCTTGATTTTGAGCTACACTGAGATTTAGTTAATGCTGCAGCACCTTTAATCTGCGTTTTCCCGGGGGATTTTCTCAAGAGGGTTCATGAACCTTCTTACTACTGAGCTCCACAACAGCTCTGCCACCCAGCCAGCCGACCCCGCTTGCCAGTTCCTGTGCCAGAAACGTCACAGGTGGTTGCATTTGACAAGCATATTTTAAAGAAGGGATGAGGAGCCTTTTCCCTCCCAGGGGCAAGCTCTGAAAATTAGTACATGCTTCAAGGACCACGTAGAATTTGGAGGCAAGGGTGCGCTCAAGAGAAGTAAAGTCCAGATCATGGATCGGTCACCAGTCCTCATGTGCCTGCCCTCCTCTTTCCTCCCTTACCCCGAGATCAGTCTTTCAAGTTCTTGACGGTACAAACTGGAAAGGGGTCAAATAAAAACTAGCCATAGGCCCCATTTGGCTCCGGGACCAGAGGGTTCCCACCCCTGTTGTAAAGCATCTCTTGACAGTAGAGAACCATATCAATGAAAATATTTGAACACTTTTTGTTAATAACTGGATTCAAAAGCAGCATTAGGGATACAATCAGCACCTTGATATTTAAGTCCAGCATCCAAGCACAGAATCACAGAGTTGGAAGGGAACTCCCAAGGCCATCTAGTAGTCCAAACCAGTTTTGATGAAGGAAGTCCACAGCTACAATGCCCAAATTTCTAGATACAGGTCTCTTACCCTTGTGTGCATGTATACGTTATATAAGTTTTTTCTCCCTCTACTTTTCTCCTCCCAGCTTCTTCCTCCCCCCAACCGATCACCACTCTCTAACCTCCCCCATACATCCTTTTCTCCCTTGGCTACCTTCTCTCATTGCTCCACTTCCACTTCTGTCTCTAGCCTTCCTCGATGCTCCCCTTCTCCCAATCTTATCCCTATTCCTTGCCTCCCCCCTCATCAACTACCATTTTTCTGCTCCCTCTGGAACTGTCGCTCATCTATCAGTAAAGCTCCCTATATCCATGATCTTTTCCTCTCTCGCTCCCTCCAGCTCCTTGCCCTTACTGAAACTTGGATCACTCCCTCGGACTCTGTCACGCCTGCTACCCTCTCCTGTGGGGGTCTCTCCTTCTCTCACCAACCCCGCCCTGAAGGACGGGGTGGTGGGGTGGGCCTCCTTCTTGCTAAATCCTGTCAGTTCCAACCAATTTCTCCTCCCCCCTCTCTCTCCTTCCATACCTTTGAGGCTCACTCCGTGCGCCTCTACTCCCCCCTCCATCTACGTGTTGCTGTCATCTACCGTCCCCCTGGTCCTCTCTCTTCCTTTCTTTCTGACTTTGAGTCCTGGCTCACTTTCTTCCTCTCTGTTGATATCCCCACTCTCATCCTTGGTGACTTCAACATTCATGTTGATGACCCATCTCAGCCCTCAGTCTCTCGCTTCCTCTCCCTAGCCTCCTCCTTCAACCTCCACCTTTGGACCAACTCCCCCACCCATACTAATGGCCATTCTCTTGATCTTGTCCTCTCTAGAAACTGCTCTGTCGCTGATCTCTCCTTCGATCCTCATCCTATATCAGACCACTTCCTTGCCTCTTTCAACATTTCCCACTGTCCCCCCTCCTCTTCCCCTTCTCTACGCCCCTTCCGTGACCTTCAAGCTATTGATCCCCTGGACTTTGCCTCCTCTCTCTCTCCCCTTCTTCCTACAGTCTTCTCTTCCTCCTCCCCTGACTCCGCTGTCTCTGCTCTCAACGCCTCTCTCTCCTCCACACTTGACTCCCATGCCCCTCTCTCTTCCCGCCCTGCCTTCTCCCACAACCCCCGTCCTTGGCTCACCCCTAGTATCCGCCACCTCCGTTCTTGCACTCGTGCTGCTGAACGACTCTGGCGCAAATCCCATTCTCACGCTGACTTCCTTCACTTCAAATTCTGTCTCTCCACCCTTACTTCTGCTATCTCCCTTGCTAGACAACACTACTATGCCTCCCGCATTGAGTCCTGTTCTCGGGACCCTCGCCGCCTGTTCTCTACCTTTGACTCCCTCCTCAAGCCTCCCTGTCCTCCCCCTCCTTCTTCCCTTTCTGCTCAGGATCTTGCCTCCTTCTTCACCTCCAAGATAGACAAGATCCGCCTCGACATCGCTTCCCACTCCTCTCTTCCCACTCCCACCCCTCTCCCTCCTCCCCCTCCTTCTCTCATGTCCTCCTTCTCCCCTGCCTCCCTTAAGGAAATCTCCTCTCTGCTCTCCTCCTCCAACCCTTCCACTTGCCCCCTTGATCCCATTCCTTCCCGCCTCCTCACCTCCATTACTCCCACTGTCGCCCCTTCCTTCCTGCACATCATCAACCTCTCCCTCTCTACTGGCTCTTTCCCTTCTGCCTTCAAACATGCCACAGTCTCTCCTATTCTCAAAAAGTCCACTCTTGACCCCTCTGACCCTTCTAGCTATCGTCCTGTCTCACTCCTTCCTTTTGCTTCCAAGCTGCTTGAACGTGTTGTCTACTCCCGCTGCCTTGACTTCCTATCCTCCAACTCCTCCCTTGACCCCCTCCAATCTGGCTTCCGCCCCCTTCATTCTACTGAAACTGCTCTCGCTAAGATCACCAACGATCTTCTGGTGGCTAAATCTAAACGTCTCTATTCCATTCTTGTCCTCCTTGATCTCTCTGCTGCCTTCGATACTGTTGACCACTCACTCTTGCTGGATTCCCTTCACTCCCTTGGCTTTTGTGGCTCTGTCCATAACTGGTTCTCCTCCTACCTCTCTGACCGCTCCTTTAATGTGTCTCTCTCCAACTCCACCTCCTCCTCCTTCCCCCTCTCAGTTGGTGTTCCTCAAGGCTCTGTTCTTGGCCCTCTCCTCTTCTCGATCTATACCTCATCCTTAGGCAAACTCATTGCCTCCCATGGCTTCCAATACCACCTCTATGCTGATGACACTCAACTCTATCTCTCTACTCCCTCTCTCTCTCCCTCTGTTCAAGCTCGTCTCATCAACTGTCTCTCTGACATCTCTACCTGGATGTCTCAACGTCAACTCAAACTCAACATGGCTAAAACTGAACTCCTTATCTTCCCCCCTCATCCTTCCTCTCCTTCCTCACTGTCAATAACTATTGATGGAGTCACCATCCTGCCTGTCCCCCAAGCCCGTAGCCTAGGCTTCATCTTTGACTCAGCCCTTTCTTTTAAACCCTACATTGACTCTGTTGCTAAATCCTGTCGCTTCTCCCTCCATAACATTGCTAAGATTCGCCCTTTTCTCTCTGTCTCGTCTGCCAAAACTCTTGTTCATGCTCTGGTCATCTCTCGCCTCGATTACTGTAACCTCCTTCTCACTGGCCTTCCCCGGTCTCACCTTTCTCCCCTCATCTCTGTCCAAAACTCTGCTGCCAGGGTCATCTACCTCGCCAGTCGCTTCGACCATGTGCAGCCCCTCCTCTCTTCGCTTCACTGGCTTCCCCTTCCTGAACGAATCCTGCACAAGCTCCTAGTCTTCACCTATAAAGCTCTTCACAACCTTGCTCCCCCCTACCTCTCTGCACTTATCGCCCTCCATACTCCAGCCCGTGCACTTCGCTCCTCCTCTGTCCCTTCTCTCACCCTTCCACGCCTTCCCTGCTCCCCTAAGCGCCTTCGTCCCTTCTCACTTGCTGCCCCCCATGCCTGGAACTCCCTCCCTGTCCACATCCGCCTTGCCCCCTCCCTTCATACCTTCAAATCTCTCCTTAAAACTCACCTCTTTCGCTCTGCTCTGTCTGACTCTTTATCCTGCTGAGCCACTATTCCTATACCTACGATCGGTTTACCCTTATCCTTGCAACATGGACCTGCCTGCTGTCATTCTCATCGTAACCAAGCCAAGTACGTGCACTTGAGACCTCGCATCTTCATGAATGTTAGACCCCTTGTCTCTCCCTCTGTTCCCCTTCCTAAGTCTCTCCCCCAGCTCCTGTCTCTCAGATTGTAAGCCCTAGGGGCAGGGACCATGTCTATTTTATTACTTTGTAAAGTGCCAGGTACACTGCTGGCGCTATATAAATGTTTGTTAATAATAAATAATAATAATAATGTAGGTTTTATGTAAAGAGCCAGTGTGGTGTAATGGCTAAGTGTGCAATACTTGAACCAGGAAGTACGAGGGACCCCAGTTCAAGTCTCGCCTTAGCTAGAAACTCATGGGTGACCTTGGTCCAGTCACAATATTCTCTCAACCTAACCTACCTCACAGGGGTGTTGTGAAGATTAAAAGTTGTGTTAAATTGTTGTATGTAAAGCGCTCGAGTGCCATGGCAACGGGGGGTGCTATATAAAAATAATTATGTTTTTATATTTTGTGAGCCGGCCCAAGCCTCACGAATACATCTGTCCCTTTTATGTATCCCTCCTCTCGTCCCCCATCCCCTCATCCCCTCATCCATCCTAGATTGTAAACCCCATGGGGCAGGGAGTCACCTCTATAACCATAGCTGTTCAGCACCAGGCACGTTGTTGGCACTACATACATGAATAGTGTAAAATGGGGGTGGGGGATGCCAGGGTGAGAAGCTGAAGTCTCAAAGAAGGTGATCTCTCTTATCAAGATGTTGGGATACACACTGCTGTAATTTAAGACGCTCCTGTTGAATTTCAGGGGGGGGGGGGGGGGGGGGGGGGGGGGGGGGGGGAGAGCAGAAGCCGGGATCAAGAATTCCAGCCTTTACACTGAATTACTTAAAGTTTCAATCTGGCGCCATCTCAGAATAAGCGCTTATGGTACGGTGTGAAAGGCCCGCGAGAACTGGGTGCAAGGTAAGTCCGATAAAGCATCATTTTACGGTACCCCTTCCTTTGGAAAAATGGGAGTGAAGAGTAGCTAATATAGGTCCCACTGATCCTTGGCATGTTACGCACTGTAAGGGATCATAAGGAAAAGCATTTTTGATCACAAGACAAACATCCGCAACGTGAATGCTGGGGTTTAGAATTGTTTGCAGAATCTGGAAAATGCTTGGGCAAGGATGTTCCTCGGAAACGGTTATAGCAAGAATGCTAAAAAAATATTTATGGAACCCATTGTCTGCTAGTATAAGAACTTCTGTTATCAGCCTGAACGTTAGGAGGTCTTAACAGCATTCTAGGCACAGCAAACGTATTCATTACAGAACAGTTAGACTTTCCTTGGCTCATACTCCTATCTCACAGGTGCAATTTTTCTAGTTCAATAAAAACTGGCCCCTTTTTGCGATTCCTACCTTTTTAAAAATACATAGCTACTTGAAAGTTGGGACTGGACGAATAGCATGCAGTATGGGATTTTCTATACTCTGACGACAACTGGTGAATGCCTTGTTTACAGAAATGTTGCTCAACTTTTGTTTGTGTTTAATAATTGGAACGTGCAACGTGGGTTCAATTTAGTCGTCCTCATTGCAAACGTCTACTTGTTACTCAGCACTGGACCGGAGACTAATCTGAAGCATAACATGGTCTGCCCCACCCCCTTCAAGGTCGTTCAGAGGCTTGCGGACAAGATCGTATAGCTACAGGAGTGTAATGCTCTTGTCTTAAGAACCTCTGTTCCCAGTACAATAATGCATGTACCCTTTCTGTGAAAGAGGCTCTCAGTGCTAAAGGTAAAAAGACTTTTGTATGGGCACAACAAACAGTACTGGTACGTTGAACAACTACTTAAAGCAACAGAGGGTAGGAACAGTGGTATGTTTGGAATGGAAAATATTTACCTAGAGGGTATTTGGAGGGCTGAGATTATTGTGTTCAGCAAATGGCTTAATTGGATCACTTTAATCAAGCGAAGAGCAGAAAGATTTATTGACAGCCAGTCGTCTTTCTCCTCCTCCTGTTTTTCTTCTGTTTTGCTTTCAAACACAAACTATGCCAACGGTAATGAGCCCATATTAAGAGTAACTTTTAAACATACATTCAATTAAGGCTTCTCTGTCGACGTAATTGTAGGGTTCTGAGATTAGTATATGAGTGGTACAGTACTATTAAGCACTCTAAGCTAGCATTTAATGCTGAATTCCTTTTTCTGTTCTGGCTTACAACATACCCCTGCACTGCTACTCCTCCTCTACAGAGACTTTTCTAGTTTTAGAAGCATTGCAAGCAAGACATGCGTACGAGATCCTCTTAAGCTGAATGCACAGCTATTCCTGTAGAGTCTTTGCAGTGGGGAGAGAAGACCCGAATTCTAGCAACGTTAGTAAGAAATGTAAAGAGCAGCAACAATTTATTATAATTATCGTTAGATTTATATCTCACCTTATCCCAAAATGTCCCAGGGCAGTTTACAATATTTTTTTAAAAATCACAAAAAACTCAATGCAAGATACATGTAAAATACACCCCGCACCGCCCAATACCCCACCGACCCGTTCCTCCAACTCTCACTTCGAGACATTCCCTCCCTCTATGCTCACACAGGGGCCATAGCTAAACCAAGGAGTTACCAAAACCACCTTCACCTATTCTCTCTCTCTCTCTCACCTGGCCGAGTTTGCCTAACCATGCCTCCCGCTCTTCCCTGCCCACAACAGATCCCCGTAACACACAATACAATGCACCCATGAAAAGACACCACCACCATGAAGACCCCAAGGGAAGACTAGTTGAGACAAGCACTATGATATAGAGGCGCCAAAAGGAGCAACATGATGGCATATCCTCATACAAGCCACGAACGGACCAAGAATGGTGGCGCCCTTCAGCTGTTGTGGACTGAAGGGCACCACCGGTTCATGGCTGCCGTCTCTAAGCAGCTTAGCCGGTACCTCTGCAGCCAGCGTGGCTCGAGAGGACCCAGGAGGTCTTCACCCTGCTGCCTCTAACTTGATATATATCTATTCTCAAGACTCACTTGCAACATCCCCACCTCAACTCTTCCGAACAGCCTCACAATCCCAAAACCAACCCTACATTATAGGGACACAGGAACGGTCACACCAGACAGAGCCCCTGGCCCACCCTTTCTTCAGGACTGACCAGTACTCTCGCCACACTGCAAGGTCTGCAAGTAAAAACTAGAAACACGCTGCTGTACGGCTAGTGTTGATGCACAAGTTCCACAGGTGATTTTAAACTCCTGGTTACACCTGCATAATATTGGTGCTTTCTGTGGTATGGTGCACTTGTGTAATGTAAGGAAGGGCATCATTTGAAAAGAAAATACCCATGCACTGCAACTTTAACAATGTGCAGATACACAAGACGGAAGAGAATTACACACACAAACACACACACCCTTGCATTGCTTCTGCAGGGCAAAAAAGACAATAGGGTTTTCCCCCCGCAATTCAGCAGACTATATTAAGTAGAGGTGCGGGACAGAAGCAGGGCCGACCATTAGTGTTTTGTTGATTTCATTAACTGAAGCTGGCCCAAGCTTGACATGACAGGCAACAGCAGCTTCTGTTTATCGCATACAAAAGATCATTTACACAAATTTAAAGCCATTATTTACCCCACAAAGACCATAACGGCCCTTTCAGAGTGGTTGCCGTCTCAGCGTCCCCTTGGATAGATAACTGCACATGCAGAGACTCTAAGAGTTATGCATTCTATGGAAGATTTGACCCTACCAATAGACCCACTGGCACTAGCCTTTCTGAAGAGCTGCAGTTTTCGATTATTCCTACCTTGTCAATGTCCATGGGCAACAGAAGGCTAGATTTCCTGGGGTGTTTTTAAACAGCACATTCGCCCCACACATAATCTATTGTTGGAAACTCACTGTCAGGGAAGGAGATGAGTAGGGATTGCAGCCAACGGGTGGAGGCTCCAGAACCTCTGTGTTCTGGCGTTGATCCCTACTCCCCACCTTCCAGCAACAGGTAAGAGTAGGGATTTTAAGGGTGGGTCGCAGAGCTTGGGAAAGAAGCATCATGCCAGCTGCAGCCTCACTTCTTTTCTGCCCAGATTAGGGTTGAAATGAGAATGAAATTAATTCTTATGCAGAACAGGAGAGATTCTCAAAAATGCCCCCCAAAGTGACCTGCGCATGCACAAAATGACCATGCATGCACAAAATGGCCCTGGTGGCCATTTTTGAGCATGTGCAGATTTATTTATTTTGCTATTTTGAGGTTCTCAAGAATCTCTAGCTTCTCTCAAGACTCTCGCAAGAATCTCGAGACGAGAAAATCTTGCTGAGAAGCCTATTCTCGACGAGATTTTCAAGAAGGGCGAAATCTCATTTCAGCCCCAGTCCAGATGGAAGGGGCCATGTTCGTGTGTGGGGAAGGGGGCGGGGGTGGTGTCATGGTTGGAATGCAGACACACGCACCCTCCAAGATGGCACCAACACGTGTGGGTGTCTTAGCCCACAGAGCACCACTCAGGCTTGAGGATACCACTATGCGGGGGACATGGACCAAGAACACATGTTCCTGGTCTGCGTTCACCTAATAAACAGCCCGATGGACACCCATTCGTGGATGTCTATGGTGTCCTTTATTTTCACCCTTGTTCTGTTTACCTCCCTCTTGCTTTATTGTTACTATGAGTCGGTCGTCTAGAGAGAGAAGATGGCTGTATGATGGCCCCCAACGAGAGACTGGAGAGAAAATAATTCAGATGATATTTTTGATTGGACCAACTACTGTTGGCAAGTACACGCAAGTTTTGCATGGCGCAGGGCCCTTCCCCAGGCACGGAACAAGTCAGAACCATGTACCAAGGATGGGTATATATATGAGGAGGCAGAGAGTGATATGCTTTAAGTTCTTCATCTGCTTAAGTCACGGGGTGGAGAACCTTTTCCCTCCCAGGGGCCACTTCAAAATGAGTACAAGCTCTAAAGGCTGCAGGGGTGGGAGCGCGTAAGAGGTGTTCTCAGGAAGAGGGGTCCAGTTCATGGATCCGTGCCATCTAGCTGTCCCCTGTCCTAGTGTGCAGCTCCTGTCTCTGCTCCCTTTAACTTGAGAAGGTAAGGAGTGCCATACTGGGACAGACCAATGGCCCATCAAGCCCAGTATCCCGTCTCCAACAGCAGCCAATCTCGGTTGCTTGGGAGAAGTACCCAACAGGTCACAATGGGGCAATCCATTCACTGCTGCCCACTCCCAGCTCCCAACGGTAAGATGTTACATGCCAAAACCTACTTTTGCCAATAGCTGTTAATGGACCTACTCTCCATCTAAACCTTTTTTTTTAAAAAACCAGCTATACTACCGACCATGACCACATCATCTGGCAACAAATTCACAAGTTAATTGTGCCAGGAGCGGGGGGAGGAAACCTCTTATTTGTTTTAAATCCACTACCAGTTAGCATCATGGGGCGTCTGTCACACAGGGTCACACACGTGTAACAGCGTCGTCTAGTTCTAGTACTATCTGAGAGGATAAATAACTGTTCCCTACGAACTTGTCCTGCACTACTCGTGATTTTAGAAACTTCTATCCTATCCCCTCTCAGTCATCCCTTCTCCAAGCTGAAGAGCCCCAACCTATCCAGCCTCTCTTGGTACGGGAGACGTCCCACACCCTTTATCATTTTGGTTGCCCTTCTCTGTACATTTTCTAGTTTTACTATATCTTTGAGATGGGGCGACAACCAGAACTGAACACAATACTCAAGGTGCGGTCACACCAGAGATTAAGTCTGCATTCCCACCAGCGGGAGGGTCGAGGGAAGACGCGGCAGCGCGGAGGAGCTGGCAGACGGGGAAAGAGCCGGTGCGAACGGGGCTCTGCCGCGGCTTCTCTCGCGTGTCAGGGCAGGATCTTGCCTTAGAAAGAGGCATTGGGATGTTTTCAGTTTTATTCTCTTTCTTTCTGAATTCCTAACACCCCATTTGCTTTCTTGGCTGTCACCGGCCACTACTTTGAACTCGGTCTTTCTGTGGCATTTGACGTGAGGGCAGAACTGGATCTTGGAGTCAAATCTGGAACTAGAAATGGGCCCCACACACACAAAAAGAACTAGTCACAGGTTGCATTTGACCCTCCCAGGCCTGATGTTCCCCACCCCTGGTCAAGCCATTTTTAGTAGTAGGATAGAGAAGATAAAGGATGCAGGAAAAAACAGGGTTTCGATGCTTACTTTCTCTGAAGACCTACGTTAACTTGTACTTTCAAGGGGACTACAGAAAGAAATGGAACGGCGGGGTTTTCACAAGCTTAACAGATAGTTGAAAGTTGCTATGGGGAAAAAAGGTATCATTTTCTCCTCTTTAAAAATGCAGGTCTTGTCTATCCTGAAAGACTCGTCTTGCATCTACAGTAAGCTTTGTGTGCTAGTCTAACTATTAGTACAGCTACTGCAGAGCAAGTGACAAGAGCATGAGCTACTTCAGGTTAAACGACATGGATTCAAGTTTCTAAACTACCCTTACCCAAAGGGTTAGGGCAAGCAACATTTTAATCTCGCTCCCATAAAAATATGGTTGGTGTGTTGCTTGGGGAGATCACTGGACCCACCTGATTGGAGCTTCTCTTCCCTCCCCATCTCCCAGGTATTATTTCCTTTAAAAGGATTGCTAGCTGCATAAAATATAAAGTTATCAGGAAATATAGAATTCCCTTTAAAACAATAACCCAGACCCTATTCCCACCGGCTAGGTCTTATATTGCTTTTTAAAATGCTTGGTCTTTGGTAAACCTCCAATGGAAGGGAGTTCCTGAGCTGTGGAAAGACACCAGTGGCCAACCTGTTCCATCTACACCTATAGTTAAGAGAGTTGCCCTAGCTTGCAACTTCTTGTGTAGAAGAGGAACACAGGTTGCTTCAGAAGACACTGCAATGCTAAGGGACAAGCCCAGGAAAACTGATACAACACAGAAACTCTAAAAGGCAGAGATTCCCAATTGCGGGGTCAGGATCCATAGGAACGGTCAATGCTATCTGGTGGATGGGGTGCCAACTGAACGGATATTGGATATAATTTCCGCGTCTTTTGCTGTTGTCTGGGGTTGCAAGATTACGCTCAAGACACAAAATAGGGTAACGCAAGCAAATGTTTGGAAACCCCAGAGTCTTCTTGCAACACCGCTGCACTTCTGATGCCAAGATTCACGGAGACAGTGGTTCCCAGATGCCACTGGCAACGTAAATGTAAAGTGCTAATAAGGCAGGCCAAGAGAGATTTTGAAGGGAGGCTTGCTAAAGAGGCAAAAACAAGTAACAAAAACTTTTTCAAATACATCAGAAGCAAGAAGCCTGCTAGGGAGTTGGTTGGGCCATTAGACGAGATGCAGAGGATTTTAGGGAGGTACCCACGCCGGATCCTTGCTTTGTGGGCGAGGAATTGGAAGAGCTGTTACAAATCAACGTGTCGCTGGAGGATGTTCTAGGGCAAATTGACAAACTGAATACTAACAAGTCACCAGGGCCAGATGGCATTCACCCCCGAGTTCTGAAGGAACTCAAATATGAAATCGCAGACCTACGGTTAGTAATTTGTAACCAGTCACTAAAATCTGCCACTATACCATAGGACTGGAGGGTGGCAAACGTAACCCCAATATTTACAAAAGGGATCCAGAGGCAATCCTGGAAGCTACAGACCGGTAAGCTTGACGTCTGTGTCGGGGAAAATGGTGGAAACCATCATTAAGGACAGAATTACAGGGCATGTTGACAAACATGGCTTAATGGGAAAGAGTCAACACAGATTTATTAAAGGTAAGTCATGTCTCTACTAACCTGTCGGAATTATTTGAGGGTGTAAATAAGCATGTGGACACGGGAGACCAAGTAGATATAGTGTATCTGAAATTCCAGAAAGCAGTTGATAAGGTCCCTCACAGGAGTCTCTTGAGAAAGTTAAAAAGTCATGGGATAGGAGATAGTGTCTTACTATGGATCAGAAACTGGTTAAAAGATAGAAAGCAAAGGGTTGGACTAAATGGTCAGTTTTCACAATGGAGAGATGTAAAAAGTGGTGTGCCCCAGGGATCTGTATTGGGACCGGTGCTGTTTAATGTATTCATTAATGATTTGGAAAAGGGTGTTAAGAGTGAGGTGATCAAATTTGCAGACGACACCAAGTTATTCAAGGTAGTTAAAACACGAGCAGACTGTGAGGAACTGCAACGGGATCTTACGACACTGGGTGCCTGGGCATCTAAATGGCAAATGAGATTTAATGTGGACAAGTGCAAAGTGATGCACGTAGGGAAAAATAATCCAAACTATGCGTACACAATGCTGGGTACTAAGCTAGGAGTTACCACTCAGGAAAAGGATCTGGGGGTGGTTGTGGACAATACAATGAAATCCACAGCGCAGTGCGCAGCAGCAGTCAAAAAAGCAAACAGAATGTTAGGAATTATTCGGAAGGGGATAAAGAATAAAACTGAGGATGTCATAATGCCTCTATACAAATCAATGGTGCGACCGCACCTCGAATATTGTGTGCAGTTCTGGTCGCCCCATCTCAAAAAAGACATAGCTGAACTAGAAAAGGTACAGAGAAGGGCAACAAAAATGATCAAGGGCATGGAAGGGCTCCCGTATGAGGAGAGGCTTGGTAGGTTGGGGCTCTTCAGTTTGGAGAAGAGACGACTGAGAGGAGATATGATAGAGGTCTATAAAATCATGAGTGGTGTGGAACTAATAAACAAGGAGCAGTTATTTACCCTCTCAGCTAGTACTAGAACTAGGGGACACTCCATGAAACTCATGGGTGGCAAGTTTAAAACAAATAAAAGAAAATATTTTTTCACTCAGCGTATAATTGGGTTGTGGAATCTACTGCCAGAGGCTGTGGTAAGGGCCAGTACTATAGCTGAATTTAAGAGAGGTTTGGACAAGTTTCTGGAAGATCGGTCCGTTAGCAGCTATTAGTCAGACAGGATCGGGGAAGACGGGAGCTGGGGGAAAACAAAAGGGAATGGATCCCCCATCGTGACCTGTTGGGTGCTTCTCCCAAGCCACCGTGATTGGTCGCTGTCGGAGACAGGATGCTGGGCTAGATGGACCATTGGTCTCACCCAGTATGGCACTTCTTATGTTTGTTTGATGCCTATACCTTCCCCCTGTCTGATGTGCTATGGAGGAGGCAACGATAGGAGCATCTTTACTTCCATTTCCCTAGTGTCACCCTAACTCTTTCCAAGACTACAAGTTTGAGTGAGAAAAGAGCATTAGAAAAAATTACAAACAGAATCGAACACAATAGTAATCTCTTCTTTGGTCAGGCTTAACCATCCCTTTCCCAAAACAGATGCTTACTGGTACTTCTCCTTAGACCAGGGGTGCTCAACTTGATTCGTCCTGAGGGCCGGAAAATTTGGTTCGGACGCAACCCCGGGCCGCATGTGGCCTAGCCCTAATTTGAATAACCATGACCAGAATTTACATGGACACGCCCCTGATTTGCATAGTCCTGCATCTAATTTGCATGCCTTGTGTGAATGTAAAAATTCATGCAAAGTATTAATTATTATTATTATACATTTATATAGCGCCAGTCGTATGACCTGGCGCTGTACAGAACATAGAATTAGATGCGGTCCCTGCCTGTGGGTTACAATCTAAAAAAGACAAAACAAAGGGGGGGAGACAGGGAGAGGGGACAGTGGGAGAGACAGGGGAGAAGACAAACAAACATTCAGGCGGATGCGAAGTCTCAGGTGCGTGTTGGCAGGGAGGGAGTTCCAGGCATGGGGGGCAGCGAGGGAGAAGGGACGAAGGCGGTTAGGTGAGCAGGAGAAACGAGGGAAAGTAAGGGTCCAATTTCAAGTCTGCCATACAACAGAGACTACACTGGGAAGGAGCATCAGGGCTACTACAAGGCTGTACAAACCAAAGTTCAGTAACAATAAAATGCACCGCCTCTCCAAACATGAAAATGCAGAGTGTGCAGGGGCAAACCAAACCACATGGAAAGAAAAGTCCACCTAACACGCATCCCCACTCACCCCCCATGCACAGAGCAACAGTGGAAAACAGCGGTTGCACCGTGGGTGCGGATGAGTGGGGGGTGAGCGGGGATGCGTGTGCACTGCCCATGGACTCCCCACCCGGTGGCGCTGTGCAAAAACGGCCTGCGAGGAGCCGCTTGAAGAACAGAAGGTTGCTGCGTTGTAAAGAAGGTTCTTCGAGATGGCTCCTAACATTCTCACAATACCCACCCTTCCAGCCCGCATTGAAATTTTCTTATATTCTTAGAAAGGGTTGGAAGAACTGTCATTCAGAGAGGGAGTGTGCTTTTTATACTAGAGGAGTTCCCTCGAGACCATCACGTGGTCTATATTTATTTTATTTTATTTATTTAAAATTTATATCCCGCCCCTCCTGCCCACAGGGCAGCCCGGAGCGGCGAGCAACATTCATTAATATAAAATTTTAAAACAATTTAAAAATACAATATGTGGGGAAAGCCCCCATCTCTGCCCCCTCGCCACCCCTACCCCTCGCCAAAAGCCTGATGGAACAGCCAGGTCTTACATATACGCCGAAACAGCAGGAGAGTGGGAGCCAGCCGAGCCTCCTCTGGGAGTGAATTCCACAGCACAGGGGCAGCCACCGAAAAAGATCTAACATCGGTGACCACCCGCCTCCCCCGGGGAACCTCCAAAAAGGTTCCCACGGACGATCTCAAGGGTCGCACGGGCACATGGGGAGGGCGACCCTTGAGACTATTTGAATAGGGTGAGCATGCCATGAACAACCCAGTTGTGAGAATGTTCAGAGCCATCTCCAAGAACCTTCTTTGCAAGGCAACAACCTTCTGATCACTTACTGTGGGGAGGAGCTTGTTTACAAACAGCTTTATCTCCCAGTCAGATCGGCTGCTGCAGGCCTGCAGCACTACTAGGGGGCAGGGGCAGGTGAGGGATGGGCCTGGGTGGGTGGTGGGATCGGCAGCAATGGGAACTTGGATCCAAGCAGGAGGTGGAAGGGGCCCAGGGAGAGTCCCGGGCAGCCCCAGCTTGCTGCTGGGAAGAAAGGTTATGCGCCAATGGGGGAGGCAGCCAGCTCGGCAGGCCACACACAATTAACGGAGACCCATTTGAAAGCAGGCCTCAAAATAAGTATAGGTGGGCCGCACGCGGCCTGGGGGTCGCACGCTGTGCACACCTGCCTTACCCACCAGGTTCTCCCTCCTTCCCCTTATAACTGAACACATGCACCTGCAGCTTCGTGAACGTATCCATGTCTCTCCTTATGTGCCCCCTCCATCCTAGATTGGGGCAGGAACCCGTCTCTAATCATGACTGTTCTGCTGCAGGCATATTGCTGGCACTAATAACAATGCCACCACCTCCTTGACAATGTGCAATAAGCTGGTGTCCTGACTGTCAGAATAAACAGTTTTCTTGTTGCTTTTGCATTTCCCTCTGGTCTCATACGTAGATTTAAAGAACAAGAGCCACCTTGATTCGAGGTACAGTACTTGGCACAAAGCGGCTGGTACTGGTAGGCGCTACCAGAAGACAATCATTTCAAAATCAATCATTATTATTAAGTGGCACTGATGATTAATTAATTAGACACAGGATCCTGCCCCGAGGGGCCGGCAATCTAGGAAGGACAAGACAGGGTTCCATTCAGGATGTTCAGAAGTCACAGGTGCACGTTGTTAAGGAGAAGGAGCCACTGAAAATGAAAGGTAATAGAGCAGGGTGGGAAACCTTGAGCCCAGAAGCCAAACACAGCCCACATCTAGATTTTATGTGGCTCCTTCCCAGTTCCTAGACCTGGCCCCTGGATCCAGTTCCTCCCCCACAAACACTGAGCTCAGGGGAGGGGGAGAAGGAGACAGATCCACGATCGCAATCTGCGATTTGGAGCATCCGCTTCCTGAGCGTGCCCCTTAAACACCCCCAACTTCTGTACAACCCTTGGAGCTTGCCCTCATTTTCAAAGTAGCCCCCGGGAGGGAAAACATCTCCCGCCCCTGCAGCTGAGCGAGCATCAGTGAGCAGTCTATGGGGGATAAGGAGCCAGGGAAAGTTCAATGGGGGAAGTAGGTTTTCAGGAGGGAGTGCAACAAAGGTCTTCAGTAGCCAATGTGTTTAGTCAGCTTCCTTTGAAGTTCCCCCAAGAGAGAAAGCAGTGCCGCCATTCCAAGCCAGCAACCATTTACCAGGACAGCTTCCTACGTTCCTTGGCATAGTCCCACAAAAGGACGCTCTTCTCTAGAAAGAGGTGATGGAATGTAGCTTGTCCGTTTGACTATGATTGACTGTGAGCGTTCCAGCACTTCATAATTAATGATTACGGCGCACCAGCCTTCTAAGGGTATTGCTAGGGGGCCAAACAATTATTAAAAAGCGATTTCAAGAAAAGGACTGAACGCTACAGCATAACAGGTAATTGTGAGTGTTCAGGTTCCAACACTAAGAAAAACAAAAACAAAACAGAAAAGAATCACAACGTAACATTTGGCGTTCTCGCAACAAGAGCTCTTCGAGGAGCTATTGTCCAACCCACATCACAGCCACAAGCTTGTAAGACCAAGTGGGTTCACACCTTAGCAGGGCAGCATGCGGACCCCACCCCCACCCCCAATTTCAGCCACCAGAATTATTGTTTATTTGCCCTACTATTTCCGTTCAGGAGCGCACACAAAAGACTCGGCAACCAACAGAAAAAGTGCTTCGTTAACCTTTCCATGACTCAATGATCCTATTGTTGAAGAGTAATCTGCGACAGAGCCGCTCGGCAGGAATGAGGAATGCTCTAGCTACTGGAAACACTAAAAAGAAAGTCTGAACAACCTACCCTGGAAAGGATTCGTTTTCAATAACTTTTTTTTTTTTTTTTTTT
>QEPC01011609.1:2219970-2233861 GCA_003113815.1 Sphenodon punctatus
GGGGGGGGGGGGGGGGGGGGGGGGGGGGGAGAGCATTAGGAGGCCGTGCTTCTCCATGGCCGTGCTTCTCCATGGTTGCTCGGAGTGGTGGAGAATGGGAATCCTTCCTGTCCAGAGGGAGTAAGTCTTATGTAAATTTATACATATGCATAATTAGGTCAGGCCTAATTATGCAAATTAGGCCCCACACCAAGACTTGGCACATGGCCTCACAAACCCTGGGGCCGGCCCTGCTCATCAACTTTCTCAGAGCAGTGGAGGCTTGGACAGGGCAGAAAAATCAGAAACATTTATTCCACTTGGAATTTCCGGTGTTCCTATCAAGACTCTGGCAGCACGAATCTAAGTTGGAAGGTCCCCTCAAAGGTCATCTAGTCCAACACCCACTTGGATACTACAGCTACAACATCCCTGGCAGATGTCTGTCCAGCCTCTCCAACAATGGAAAGCCTACACCAACGTCCGAGACAACTTGTTCCATTGCTGCACAGCTCCTACTGTTTGGAAGTCTTTCCTGAACCAAAATCCACCTTCCAGTAGCTTACGCCCATTATGCCTAGCCCTGCCCTCTTTATCATGCAGAACAGTTACTTCTTGGGGACAGCCCCTTTGATAAAGGCTGCTATCATGTCTCTCCTTAAGTCTTTTCTTCACTAGGCTAAACATACCCAGTTGTGCGTGAATCACACGCGCGTCAGTCCCTATATCAATACCCAACCCCTGGGTCACACAGGCCAAGTTTTGGCAGCCACTACCATATACTCATTTACCTCTGTTTGACCTGTAATCCGTCTGGACTCAGAACCCTACAATGTTTCAAGTCGCTTCAAGTTACGCAATATGCTGCGTGTGTGGCATTTTGATGTGTCGCAAGAGGCAGAAAACCAGCTCCCTCTTCCCGCCCCTAAGCTTTAGATTTTGCTCACTGGATGAGACCGGAAAATCCCTCCATTTCTTCCAGTTTTAAAAACTCTGAAGTGAAGTGGATTTTGGAGGGGTCAGTAGTCAGTCAGTGATCAAAGGCTAATCCAATAGTCCTAAATTAGCAGCTAATGGCATTTGATGTTCTTAGTCCCTTCCAACCTTAGCCAATCCTTGAGCTGGCTTCGCCATCTTCCTGGACATCTCAGCAGTTACAAACAGATTCTGACTCCACTCAAACCCTTGCCATAAAGGAATGGAATTCTGCCTAGATGCTGCAAACATTGAGAGAACGGCTACAAGACGCACGCTGTCCAAAGAGCGACATATTCCTTCCTGCAATATCAGCAGCAAAAAAACGATTTAAAAGTTACTATCACTTTCTAAATCCTCAGCAACTTCCGTTCCCATGTTCTGGCATAACTACAGGGGAAAAAAACAAACTGTTCCACGGACCTATGCCAAACTAGCAAAGCCGTTCTTCAGAAGAGGCCTTTTGTGTCTGGCAGTAGAATTTAACCAGTATCTTATAGAATCAGAGAATTATTGGGAGGAGGGACCCAGGGTATCCTCTCCCTACAGCATCACAGACAGATGCTTCTCCAGCTGGGTTTGAAAAACATTCAAGCAGGGAGACTACACAACCTCCCCGGGCAACTTGATTCTACTGACCAACAGCAGGGAAGTTTCTCATAATATCTAACCAAGGCTACATTGCTGCAATTTAATCCCATTCTCTCCTGTTCTATTTTCTGGGAGAGTGGAGAACAATTGTTGACCGTCTTTTTTGAGGTGGGGTGGGGGGTAATCCTTTTAGATATTTGAAAACTGCTTTCATGTCTCCCTCAGCCTTCTTTTGACTAGGCTAAACATACCGAGGCTAAACATTCAGCGTTTTGTCCCAGAATTGGTCTTCCTGCCCCTATATAATCTTATTTGATATTAAAAAAAAAGTTGCTCTGAATCTTCTCCGATTTTACATCCTTCTTTAAGCATGGTGCCTCAAGCTGAACACAGTATTCCAAGCAAGAGTCTTCCCTTAAGCTGTTCTGTTAATAGCTATCCTCCTCCAATCTACCTCTACTGGGTACACTGGTTACTCATGGGGGGAGGGAGGGATGCTACAGATTTTTTATATATATTTTTTAAAACGAGTTCAAGAATCCCAAACACAACACACAGCTATTTCTGCTATAACAACATTCCATGTCATAACCAGCAGCAAAGAGCATGAATATTTATTTACTCATTCAATTTTTACCCCACCCTGCTCACAACCGCTTCAGGGCAACTTACAGAAACATACAAAAAGTGGTTAATAAAAACCTAAGCCCCACCCACCAACTCTCTCCCTAACCCCTCCACCCAAACCTAGCCCAGCCCACCAAATACCTGGCCAAACAGGAGGTCTTAGATCTCTTCTGAAAAGCAAGCAGGCTTGGGCTGAGGCAGATCTTCAAGGGGAGAGAGTTCCGTAACCGTGGAGCAGCCATCAAGAACGCCTCCACCCGTCGCGTGCTCTCACCGTACGAACGTCACGGGCAGTTGGTCCTCGCAAGAGGGCCCCCCTCGGTCAACCTCGGAGACCGTGGAAGAACGTAAGGGAAGAGGCTATCTGTCAAACAGCTGGGGTCCAAGCCGTTTACAGTCGATCAATTTCCATTACCCAAGCATTTTTCAGAAAAATCAACCACACACAGTATTCCTGGGAGCTAAGTCACGTTTTTCAAAGGCAAGGTTGACATGACTCAACACATGTCTGAGATACACAGCAAACAAGAGCCTTCTTTCAGTTGGCCTTCGAAATTACATGGGCATTTCAGGGACTTCCAAAACAAAACTTGGCTGGTCTGGAGATACTCGGACCAACTTTTGACAACCCTAGCATCCAGTTTGTATGCGCGACCCTGAACCCTCAGGGGAAGGGAGCAGAGATGAGGACGTGCACCCAAGGACAGGGAACAGATCTATGATCTGCTCCCTCCTCTTCCTGAATGCACCCCTGAGGTCCGCTTGACCACCAACCTCCTTTTTCCCAAGCCACCGTGATTGGCCACGGTCGGAGACAGGATGCTGGGCTAGATGGGCCATTGGTCTGACCCAGTATGGCACTTCTTATGTTCTTACATCTGCAAATATGATCACCTCACTCTTTACTCCCTTCGTCAAATAAATATATTAAACAATGTCGGTCCCAGTACAGATCCCTGTGGCGCTCCACTAGTGACTTCTCTGCACTGTGAAAACGGACCATTTAGTCCTACTCTTTGCTTGCTATCTTTTAACCAGTTGCCAATCCACAATAAGAGAACACTTCCTCTTATCCCATGACTCTTCAAGAATCTCTCGTCAAATGCCCTCTGAAAGTCCAGCTACACTATACTGACTGGCTCACCCTAATCCACATGGTCCTGCGTTCCAATTAAGACTAAATCCACAGTAGCTCATAATCTTGTAGGTTCCAGGACCAGCTGCCCCAAGAAGCAGTCACTTATCTAGATATTTTACCTCTGCATCACACCCTGAAGAGGCATTCACCCAATCAATATTAAGGTAATTGAGATCACCCTCAGGGTGGCTTACAACATAAAACATTATTTTTTTTTTTAAATCACCTCAGACACCCCGCAACCCACCCCAATCCTATCCCTGCTAGCCAACCCAATATCTGGCCAAACAAAAAGTCTTACAATGCTTCTGGAAGATGAACAGACTCAGGCTTTGACATGTATAATCTGCAAGTTAGATCATGAGTACTCTCCCCACGCCCTCCTTGAAATCATCAACAAAAATGTTGAAAGAGAATGGGGCCCAGGACAGACTCCTGTCGGACGCCAGGTGGTACCTCCTCCAAGTTTGATACTGTTCCATTAATAAGGATTCCTTTAGTGTGGTCTTTCAGCCAGTTGTGAACCTAGCGAGTAGTGAACTCATCCAGCCCACTCTTCTCCAGCTTTCTTATGAGAATTAAGATGTAGTGTGTATGGGGCGGGGTGGGTGGGTTGGGTTAGGGACAGTTTGGGTTATTTTAATTTGGGGATTTTAGGTTGTTTTCATGTATTTTATTCTGTCGTGTATTTTAAAATGTTGTTAGCCACCCTGAGATGCTTATAGCAGGAGGGGGCGGCATGTACATTTTAATACATTTCCGCAGACAGTGTAAGACCTGGCTGTTCCACCGGACCTTTATCGAGGGAGATGGGGTGGGTGGGTATGGGTTGTTTTATTATTTTTTATTAATTATTATTATTATTATTATAAGCATTTATATAGCGCCAGCGATGTACCTGGCACTTTACAAAGAATAAGATAGACACGGTCCCTGCCTGAAAGCTTACAATCTAAAGGTTGTTTTAATTGTAGTTTTATTGTTGTGTCTTTTAATACGTTTTAAAAATGTTGTTAGCCACCCCAAGGTGCCTGAGGCAGGAGGGGGGCAGCATATAAGTCTATAAATAAATAAAGTCTTGGACGTTTGTTCAGGAAGATTGAGATTTGCTTTAGTGAGGGATGGGGGAAACAAAGCAGAATAGTTATTTCCGACAATACTTTAAGGGTATTGTGAACATGTAGGAAGGCGGATGGGCAGAGGAAAGAGGGAACTCATCCCTTCTTGGGAGGGGAGGGCACCCCTACCTTGTAACAAAGCTCTAGACTCATAATATTGACAGGACACACACCTTGCTGTCTTAATCCCCATCGCATATAGCTGTGTCCTCTAGAATTCCTTATAAGCAACACCCCTGCGTGCGTGCTTGCTTGCACTGATGGTGCTGACAGGGTTTTTCAGCAGGCTTTGTTAAAGTAGTAAATCATGCAGAATGATCTGACTCTTCTCATCGTAGATCTTGATTACTCTCTCCCAATTGTTTTTCCCAGTCAGCATTGTAGGCTCTTGCCACACCATACTGCTTTTAATTTTTTATTGCCACCATGGAGGGAATTTCACTGCAAGGTATTTCTGTAAAAAAAAAAAAAAAAAATATCGTGCAAAAAAAAAAAAATGCATTATTTGCCGAACGTCGCCTGTTTGTAGGAACCGTTTGGGTTATGTCTGGATTTGATGATGATGCAGGAAGCTACTTTTTCAAATACCATTAGAACTTCAGTCTGCACCACGAACTCTGTTCAGGGGTCAGACACAGGAACTGGAAAGGCGCGAAACAAGCCATGGACCGCTCCAAGGGCCACGTAGAAGTTGGAAGTGAAGGTGCGTTCAAGAAGAGGACGGTCCTCCAAATTATGGGATCTGTGCCATGGATCCAGCCTCACCCTGCTCCCATACCACACTCACTCTTTCAGAACTTGTAGGTAGGAGCTGGAAAGACTAAATAAAAACTAAGCACAGGTTGCATATGACCCAGAGGTCTGAGCTTCCCCATCCCGGATATATGCATCAAGGTGTAAACGTCGCACCCAAAAGACTCCACTCACCCCATGCAAGATACCTTTATGTACTTACCCCAGAATCAATATTCTGAAGGAGCACGTGTCAGATTATAAATCTTAAAACGCTGTAGATTTGTTTGCCTAACTTAACCCCAGCACTGCCTTCTTTATATCACACTGAGTTTGGACAAAGATGCTAGATTTCCATTGCTTCATGAATTAGTAACACTGCAAGATAAGGTTAGGTGCAATTTTTATCAATAAACTGTTTCTACTAGAACCTCTACGCACGTTGTACAAAGCCAAGGTTGACCTGCCACTATCCCTGTAAGCTCATTTACAAAGATTCACTTATTCAAATGTCTAATTAAGTCACAGCACTCCTGAGCAAAGCTTGTAGCAGAACAGCAATTATTTACTGTCAGCCAGTGTTTGCGAGTAAGAAATCCAAGGCAGACGTTACTCCTACCTCTCTTATGGGGGGGGGAAATAATCGTAACAGAGGAACAACAGACAAGATACAAGCATGAGCAAGCCCTACTTGTTTGAAGCAGGGCCAAAATCTGAACCAATACTTCCCCTCCCTGATTTATTTATTTTTAAAAAAAGAGGATTCTTAACGTTTTCCGGGGGTATTTTCCTAGCCTGGGTGCACATTTCTTGTAAAAACTTGCAAGTTAGTGGCTCTCCAACTTTGCCCTTTTAGGACATTGTCACCTGGACCCAGGTACACAATATTACTCAAAGGCAATTTGGTTACCATTAACAGTTGGGTTTTTTGGTGAACAAAAATTTCTGCAGCAAAAAACTACCCCAATACATTTTGCCATGGGGGGAGTTTTTGAACCCCAGGTTTTTCACCTGCGGTTAAAAAACTACCCCATCACATTTCATGTTAGTTTACACATTCCAGAAATGTCAGTGCCGACGGGAGCAGAAAAAACACCCCAAGACACAATTAACATCAGTTTTTTCAAGATAACATATAAGAGTTAATTCCGCACAGAGAAGCAGAAATGTAATTCAAAACAGTGCGTTTATCACCAACGTGGGTCACTACACTCACAAGAGCCGCAATCTAGCCCAACGAGAAGCCACACCTTAATGTTTTTAGGCACCCCAGAGCGGCAGTAAAATCTCTGTCCAAGCCGAGTTACGCATGCTCACTCCAACCAACTAGAGCAGGTTCCGAGCGTCCCAGCGGCAGACAAGGAAGTAGAGGATGAAAAAGCAGCAAAACGTCCATGACATTCCTGCAACTCACCTCAACAACTGAACTCGCAAAAACAGCAAAGTCTATCTGGCATCGACCCTGACTCATCTAGCCTCTAGACATAAGAGCACTAGGCAAGAAGCCTTTTTTAGAGGAGGGATTTTTGAACATGTCAGCTTTGAGGGGTTTACCCCAGCAGTTCCAAGGGCACACTCCAACGGATAGCGTTAAACTGAAGTAATTGCTTCAATTTAATTAAACAAAAGTAACTATGTATTCCACTTGGTTGCCATTCCCAACACAGCTGCCAATAGATGTAGCTACTTTACAGTTTCTCCTTAATGGTTAGGATAAACAACGCTTTTTACTTTGAAATAAAGGTTTCACACCAGTTACTTCAAAGTAAAGAAGTGATGGGGAGTATTTATTATTTAAATTTCTATCTATTCCACCCTTTCCTAAGCCTCAGGATGGCCCACAACATCAAACATGCAAAATACATTACAATCCCTTAAACCCCACCCTCACCCCTAAACCCACCCACCTCAACCCGTCCCCGCCTGCCAAACACTTTGCCAAAAAGGAAAGTTTTACACCGCCTCCAGAATACGTTGAAGTTTTGATGGGACCTTTAGGGGAAGGAGTTCCACAATAGTGGGGCAGCAACGGAAAGACGCCTTGCTGCAGGCCCTTGTTGTATGAACAGGTTTGGCAAGGGGGTAGCCACAAGCATGTGCTCCCCGTCATCCACAGGGGGTGGGGCATTGTAGGAAAAGTGTTTATGTACCCCTCATTTTTCCGGAATATATACATCTCTTCCTGCTCCCAAAGAACTTTGGTTTAGATCTCGCCATGTGAGCAATTCAGGAGTCAAAGGGCTTTTAAGGCTTTACTACTTCAAACTGTCTGTTTGTAAGAATGCGGCTCAACTGGTTGTCCGTTTCTAAGCTTGGTTTCCTATGGAACGCTTATGCAATTCCCGTCTGTGAATGTGAGACCATCCCCTTAAAACCCAAGATCCCACATCCAACTGAACTTGATAGAGGAGCAGAAGGACCTAAAGCAAACAGGGATCCACAATTTCAAAATAGGCACACCTGTAGGGGCCACAGAGTTCCTTTTGTGGCTGAAAAATCCCACTAATTTACATTTAACAAAGTCTCCCTTTATAAAACAATTAGACTCATTGCACAGAGCTACTTGCTAAAAACTTAAATCCTAATACTTTGAGCCACTGCAACTTCACAGAGGAACAGATTTCACCAAAATACAAAGTTCCCTTTAGAATGTAATTACACATGATCAAATGATGCTTCAGTCAAAGTCCCTATTGTTTTAAATTGGGTCACAACTGGAAGCGGACACCCCTTGAGAGGCGGTAAAAGTTACCCAATTCCGTTATCCTCCTATGAAGCATTTTATAAATTTTCTGCAACGCTCCTCAAGCACCTTTCCCCTTACATCAGGACATGAAGGGAGCTCTTCTTCCTCTTTTCCTGCTCTCTTGATAATTTAGCTGTGACAGACCTTTACTTCCACCTCATCAGAACATTTTTTTTTTATTATTTTTTTTAAAACAGAACTGAAAACTTCTTGCAGACATTAAAATTCTTTACCAGCTTGAATTTTTTTTTAAAAAAGTTCTTAAGCCCTAATTACTTTATTAGAATCATGTTCAAGTAGCAACTGAAAGTCCTTTGACCCAGGATCATCTAATCCCAGCAGCAAAGATAGGTGGAGCAAAGTAGGATTGAGGGGGGGAAAAAGAAGTTGCATGGCTAACTGGATTAATCACACAGTCCTGTGCAGGCTGGAGCAAGTCTGGCTCTCCCTTTAAATAGTTTCACACAAGGCTTAGCTTGCCAGTACTACTCTTTGAACATTTCTTAGTCTCATCCTCCCACCCTGACAACTTAAAAAAAAAAAGATTATTTTTTTTTAAAAATGGAATCCTAAATCGTATATTTTACATTTCCTCCATCTTCAACTTCCTAAAGCACTGTAAGGGGGAAAAAATGCAGCAAAGCAAGTTGTGCAGCTTGCTCATCTAGAGGGAAAGTGAAATTCATGTCCGACACATCAGCTCTAGGAAGCAGTTAACCATTTCGACTGCAGGCCCAAACAAAAGGGTTTAGGGATCCAGTTTGAAGAGAAGACGGTGTTTGAGCAGGAAAAAGTGCATCTTCAGCTGCCAAAGCAAGTGCTCAAGCGGAGGGTAGTCAAGAGGTAGATTGCAATTTAATGTGAAAAATCACAAGATTATCTCCGGTAGATCACAGTGTGGGGAGGAGAGATCAGCGTTTCATAGATCCGCCTCTGTAAAACGGAGTGCAACCGGTGCCCCAGAGAGAGTCTCCGGGGAGGAGACGGGCCCTGTTCCTCTCCACTGCGGAGACCAATTACTGAGGCGGCCTACAATTTGGAGTCAGTGGGAGGGATCCCAGCCTGAGGTGGATCCTGGTAGATTGGCCAAGATGGAGGTCAGGATCAAGGGCACTATAAATCCAGCCAGCGTTGCAGATTCCCTTACCCTGCTTCAATATCTATTTAGCACTGTTTGAGAGAGAGAGAGAGAGAGAGAAAAAATTTCCTAAAAAAAGCACAATGGTTTTTTTCTAAACCTCATAATGTACAGAAATCAAACGCTTTGCAGAGACAGAGGTGTTAGTTTCGCACTCCTCCCCCCATTAAGAATGTTTTATAAAGAATTTAATCCCAAGAGAGTCTATTCTGACCCGCCACGACGTGTTACAGAGAGCAGGATTTAAAGCCAACGTGGGGGGGGGGGGGATCTCAGGCCAAATGCAGCCTGCAACCAATTTTTTATGCGGCACCTGGATCTAGTTCCTGTCACAGAAAAACTGAGCTCAGGGTAAGGGAGCGAAGATGGGGGCAACGCACACAAGGATAGGGGGCAGATCCGTGTCAAAAAGCCGTGATCCGATACCTGCTCTTTTTTGAGTGCACGCTAAGCATCCCTGCCTCCAGCTTGTATGCAGCCCTCAGAACTGGCATTAAATTTCAAGCGGTCCCCGGGAGAGAAACATTTCCCCATCCCCGATTTAAAGATTTACACAAATGTTGAACAGGCTTAAAAGGCAAATCCACCTTGCATACCACAGAACAATCCCAAGTACTAAAATGGCTATTGCCAGCCGTCCCTGACAGTCCCCCATTTTGCAGCAGACTTTAAATTCGTCCGATATCACAGCTGACAGAAATAAAGACACACTGCACATGTGAGCTAAGTTTGTTATACCATCACACCATTTAATTTTTATTTAATTTTTTTAAAAAGAGACTTCAGCACCTACCCCAAAAAACTACATACAGGCTGGGGATCCTAACGTCAGCACCAGGCAAATCAGAATCAGTCAAGAACAGAATTACTTCCTACGTAAACAAGCAATATACAGAAGAGGCATCAACACGGCTTTCGCGAAGAGACGTTGTGCCTCAGTCTATTCGAGCTCTCTGAGGATTTCAACAAGTATGTTGACTAAATGGTGTTACAGCATCCAACACACTGGGATTTTCAGAAAAGC
The DNA here is from genome assembly GCA_003113815.1 of Sphenodon punctatus. Classification (NCBI taxonomy): domain Eukaryota; kingdom Metazoa; phylum Chordata; class Lepidosauria; order Sphenodontia; family Sphenodontidae; genus Sphenodon; species Sphenodon punctatus. Next base: position 2,230,039 of record QEPC01011609.1, read on the forward strand.
CTTCGGCGACGTCCACCATCCAAAGCTCATAACTAAGTAGTCATGGAGTCGGAAAGCGGGTCTTTTCATGGCTCAGTAGTTGGAAATAGAGAAATAAAGGGTCGATTTCTGTAACAAACCGCGGTAAATAGTTGTGCTCCAAGGCTGGATCTTTACCGGGGCTAGGGCTGTTCAACATTCACCCAGAAAGCCGCAATTGCCGTCACTGACATCTCGCCACCGCCACAGGTAAGGTACGAAAGCAGCTTCAGAGTCCTCCTCTCCCCTGTAAATAGGCTAAGCATGAGCACTTAAAACTTTTCAGCTTCACGAGTGCACCTTTCTCTCTCCCTTGTCTTTCCTCCATTGTAAGCCCCTTGGGGCAAGGACCTGCCTCTAGGTGGGGGGGGGACTTCCATGAGGGCAATCTCAGCTGCATTCTTACAGGAATCCGCACACACAGGAATGCGTTCTTCTGCAAGAACACCCATGATTGTAAAAGCGACACAGTCACGAGCGAGTGCTTTCACAACATAAAAGCAGAATAGCTTTTGTGACGTGAGAAAAGTGGTCTCTAATTAATGATTGCACAGCACCAGGTGCATTGCTAGAGCTATATAAATAGTTCATGATCAGAAAAAAAGGGGAAGCGAGGTGACAGCTTACATGATACAAAATCATGCAATATAGTTCGGTCCAAGTCAGACTGAGGAGTTACAGAAGGATCTCCCTTGACTGGGCGACTCACATGACTCTACCTTCCCCTCTTTAAAAACAATTTAAAAGGGGAAGATTTATTTATTTCAGAGAGAGAGGGTGGGAGGACAGAATACATTAGGGGAAGCCAGCATTGATGCTAAAAGTGTCAGGGAATTTTATTTTATTTTATTTATTTATTTTAAGGTGAGGAGGGAAAACGGAGACAAACATCTGGAGGGGCAAAATCAAATGGTGTGGCGAAGGTAGATGGGAGTCATTATTGCCCCTCTCGTGTAATACTAGAACACGTGTGGGCAAAGTTCCCTGATCCCAAGAGCCGCATCCATTTACCACAATGGGGCCAGGGAGCCAGAGTTTGCCCACCTCTGTACTAGGCCTAGGGACACAGCAAAATTGACTGGCAGAAGATTTAAAGCAAATAGTAGAAAAGTACTTTCCCCACTCAACACACAATTAGCTTGTGGAACTCATGGCCAGGGGATGTTGTTAAGGTCTATATAATAGCTGGGTTTAAAAAAAAAAAAAAAAAGAGATTAATAAATTCATGGAGAGTAAATCAAGCCCATGCTAAGTGCTTAGTACTAACTTCATCTGCCCTGAAGACCATGCTGCTAGAAAACCTCAAGCATTCAGTGTTCTCTTAGCTCCAGCCCCTAAAATCTTCCCCATGCAAAAACAACACCAACACCAACACCATCAGGGGTGGACAAGGAGGGCAAAATGAGCCAGTCATATCATTACTAAAAAAACAGAACTGAAAATGAGTTCTTCATAGCATTATACTTTGACACTTCTCCTAAATTGGGCTCCCAGCTTGAAACTACTTATGAAAGCCTACTTATAAAAGTCTCACACTTTTAATTTAAGACTGGAGCTTATAAGTAGTTTTAGGATCGGTGCCTTAATCTAGGACATGTCACAATTTTTATTGCAATCTCTGTTACACTGAGATTTTCAAATTCAGCAGAGTGCTCAAGATTTTGTGTTCACACATAGCAAAAGAAAAGAAAGCACAGTTTAAATGAATATCTCCACTGGATTTTATAGTACCGAGATACTCTTATCAGCACAATCTTCACGCTGCTCCGCCTCGACATTAGCCCAAGTCTCAGGAAAGTGAATAAAAGGAAGGCTAGCACTAACGCTAGACATACGAGGACCACACCTCAAGTTTTGTTGAACTAAATTCAGGACAAGTCTGGCTTGACAATAATCTGGGAAATAATTTGGAAAAAAACAAACAAAAAAACCATTTCTTTTTAACTGATGCTGTAAACTCGGTTTATTTTGAAAACAAATCAACAGAAACAGTAAGCTTTAGACTGGTTTGCTCTCTTGTTGTTAAAAGTTGTTGCTCTTAAAGTCGCCAATGTCATCGGAGGCAATGAACTTGTCTTTTTCCAAGGTAACTCAGATGTTAAAGCTTTCTTCCGAGGGTAAAAGAAATCACTACAACATTTGCAGCAAGCAATCTGCAAAGATCTCAAAAGAGTAAGTTACTGAAGCTGCGTTTTATCAATATTACTCTGAGGATTAAGCAGATGACGACGACTGTATAGAGCACTCATTGTACAGCTGTCACTGCAAGTCAAGAGATATCCCCATTACAGAAAGAGTTATGCTCAAAATATAACAGCGTACCAGGATCCTATTTTTCCTCCCCTCAGCTTCTTGAGTACATTTCTAGAACTCCTGAAGAGGGCATTGCATTGACTGTTAAATATGTCGTTTTGAAGCAGAAAAACATTCTTTCTAATATGACACTGGGGGGGGGGATAAAAGTTTTTATTTATGCTAATAAAACTCCTCTAACTATGCAGAATGTTTACCTCTTCAGCTGCTCCTTTTAAAGCCAGCGCTTGTTAAACTATCACCTGAAATTTTCTACCGCATCCCAGCTGACTTCAGTAGCACCTATTTCTCCATATGATCAACAGTCTGAAGCAGAGGTCACCATCAACAACTAGAAGGGATTTTAGGTTAAACTTCCCATGCACAAGACTCCGTTTCCCTCACCCCTGTCCAAAAAGACAGTTTAAACACTGAATTAGCTAGACAGTTCTTCTCTTGTACCTACCTGCTCATTACACAGTTGCCTGCACAGACCTGTTTATGCACCTTACCCACGCGTGACAATACGGACTGACTGCATTTCTGACAAACGTTCTTGATTTTGCGAAAGGGTAGCACATGATCTACAGTATTTATTACCTACTTACTCATAGATAAAATTCGTGAACAACTGCATTTGCAAGGAGAGTCTTAACACACACATGGGGCTTCTTATGGTAAGAGTCATCCCTTAGGAAAAGAGAAACTCCAGAAACAAGGAAATCGCTCCCTTTCCAAAAAGCCTCTTCAACATTGTGAATTAAAAATCAAGCTTCAAAAAGTTAACGCAGAAGTCTCTTGAGCCTTAACTCCCAGGCTGCACAGCATCCTGCAGGTCTGGGCTATGGAAGGACCCTATTCTTGGATAGTAAAGAAGCTATTTCCATCCCTGATCTCCAATAAGAAGTGTACCCAAGACAGCTCAGGCCCCGAGTCAAAGGCCACATGTCAGCAGACAAGGGTTCCCCCACATGCTCTTTGCAATATGAGGGGAAAGAAGGAGTTCACGGCAACCCTGGCCTGGCTCATCTATCCTAGACACAGAATTAAATTTTTAGCTAGTTGTAGCAAACCCATGAGGAAAATCCAAATCGAGGCAGAGAAGTTGTACATTTAAACCAATGTTAGTTAGGAAAGTGAAGTTCTAGGCTCCCCCACAGAGTAAGAAACCCAGAGGAGAGAGGCTAGGCTGTCCTGCCTTGAAGCCTCCCAGCCCAACAGACAGCCTCCCCTTCCTCCCCCACAGGCTTGAGCCACACAATCCCATGCCCCCAAACCTCTGTCCCACCCCTAGAAGCCGGCATATAGACCCAGGGAATCCCAAGCCTTCCATTCCAGAGAGACCATTCCCGGGCCTGCTCCCACAAGCCCTGGACAGACACACACACCCCCACATGCGCCATGGGGACTTCTCGCCCCTCAAGCCTAGCCCCTCCCCCATGCCCAGGGAGATCCCATCAGGTGGCTTCCTCCCATCCCTTCCCTAGAACCCCCCCCCCCCCCCCCCCCCCCC
>QEPC01011609.1:2242150-2253344 GCA_003113815.1 Sphenodon punctatus
GGGCTGTTTTGTGGAGGCTGTGGGTTCTATGCAGCAGGGGGGGCTGTTCTGTGGAGTCCTGAGGGGGTTCTATAGAACTGGGGCAGTTCTATAGAGTCCTGGGGGGATTCTATGAAACTGGGGGCTGTTTGGTGGAGTTCTGGGGGTTCTATGGAGCTTGGGGGGTCTATTCTGTGAAGTTCTAGAGGTTCTATGGAGCTTGGGGGTCTGTTCTAGGGGGTTCTGTGCAGCCTGGGGCTCTGTGGAGTCATGGGGTCCTGTGGAGCTGGGGGGGTGGTTCTGTGGAGTCCTGTGGGGTGCTATGGATCTGTAGGGTGGGGTCTGCTTTATGGGAGGATTCTATGGATGAGAGGGGTTCTATGGAGTTGAGGGGCTGATCTGTGGAGTTCTGGGGGGTTCTAGGGAGCTAGAGGCTATTCTGTGAAGTTTGAGGGGTTCTGTTGAGCAGGGATCTGTTCTATGGAGTCCTGCGGGGTGCTATGGATCGGGGGGGGTGTTCTCTGGAGCTGGGCGGGTCTGTTCTGTGGAATCCTGGGGGATTCTACGCAGTTGTGGGGCTGCGCTGTTGAGTTCTGCGGGGTTCTAGGCGGTCTGTTCTGGAGTGGCTCTATGGAGCCGAGGGCCTGCTCTGAACTTCTTGGGGGGTTCTATGGCGCTAGGGGCTATTCTGTGGAGTTTGGGGGTTCTGTTGAGCAGGGATCTGTTCTGTGGAGTCCTACGGGGTGCTATGGATCTCGGGGGGGGGGTCTATGGAGACGGGGGGGTCTGCTCTATGGAGTCCTGAGGGGTCTATGGAGCTAGGGGTATCTGCTCTATGGCGTCCGGGGGGGGGGGGGTCTATGGAACTGCGGCTGTCTGTTCTGTGGAGGGGGGGGGGAGAGTTATATGGAGTCCTCTGGAGGTTCCATGGAGCGGGGAAGAGTCTGTTCTGTGGAGTCCTATGAGTGGTTCTATGGAGCTGGAGGGGGTCCAGGTGGTTCTATGGAGCGGTCTGCTCTATGGAGTCTGGGGGTGGGAGGGTCTCTGGACCTGGGGAGGCCGGTTCTATGCATCTGGGGGGGTTCTCTATGGAGTCCTGGGGGTTTTATGGAGCTGCCGGGGTCTTCTCTATAGAGTCCTGAGGGGGTTCTGTGGAGCTTAGGGGGAGGTCTGCTCTGTGGAGTTCTGGCAGGTTCTGCTTTACGGAGTTCTGGGGCGGTTCTAAGCAGCCGGGGTGTGTGTGTCTGTTCTATGGAGTCACCGGGGGGCAGGGGAATCTGCTGTATGGAGTTTGGGGGGGGGGGGTTAGGACACTAAATGGTGCTGTGGAAGTGTCCTGAGGTGCTGGGGTGTTCTGAAAAACCCTTGTTTTAAGGGAATGCTTTTAAACACACACACACACGCACCCTTTCTGCCTACTTTGTCCCTAGCCAGCCTGCTCCCATAGAAATCTCTCCCATGGTCTGTTTCTGCCACCCACACACCTGTGCCGTTCTAGAAGCTATCCACACAGGGATCTCTCCTGCAGCTTCTTTCCAACTAGCCATCCTTGAACAGATTTCATCACATTGATAGGGATTCCTCTTACCCATCCCCTTTGTGAACGCATTCCTCTCTTGCTCCCATACAGGAATCCCACCCCCTCCATGGACCCTCCCAGTCTCTGCGTTTAGGGTCTCCCCCTCCCATTACTCTCCTAACCCATATCCCATAAGGATATTCCATCTACTCCCCAAATGATTCCTCCAAATCATCATGAATGTGACATTGGGGCAGCCGTGCCAACAGTGCAATGGCTCGAGGACAGTCGGGGGAGCCTTTATGAACTTATCCTGGTTTTTTGTTTGTTAATCCAGTGATATTATTGTCCTGCACAATATCCCCTGGCAATGAGTTCCACAGATTAACTGAATGTTGTTGGGTTTGGTTTTTTAAAACTCTTCCTTTAAAAAAATAAATAATAATAATTGCTATCAGTTAGTTTCATTGGCTGTCCCTTAGTTCTAGTATTATGAGAGGGCAAATAATAGCTCCCTCTTTATTTTCTCCACACCATTTGTGATTTTATAAACTTCTAGCATATCTGGTCAGTCCCTAGTCTCTTTTATGAGAGTGTGAAAATGGTGGCGATTCCAACCACTGTTGTTGAATCATTGCACCGAGCTTGAGAAATGTGTGTCCAAATATTCTCGATTTGATACCGGATGGCTATCTGCGCTCAGAAGCCACCTGCTTTTGGGGATCCCATGATTGCAAGTTTGCTGTGGTGGATCCTTCAGTGTGGAACTCGCTCCTGCCAGATGTTCATCTCAGTTCCTTTCTCCTCACCTTTTAAGGAGCACTTGAAAACTTATTCATTCCCCAGGTGCTTTTAAGGATCTGCTGCAGGATCCCCCTTGAATTTAAGCACCGCAACACACACACACACAGATGAAGCCCTTCTGAGCATAGTGCATAACATCTGCTGGAGGATCAGATCTCTAACTGGACTTTTGTTCACATTTCCTATGGGGTTTGTGATAGGGTGTTAAAATAATATGGTCAAAAATCTCATTCCCTCTCCCTCTTGCTTTCAAGCGAGGCCTATAATTCTTTACAAATGGTAGCTTAGTTTTCTACCTCCGTTTTAATAAGCCTAGTGGCTATTGCAAGAGGGAAATTCAGAGCAGTCATATAATTGCATGCAAATATCTAATGAAAATGTTGTATCTGTCTACTTGTTCCCAATGACCTGGAGTGGAGCTAACCAACCAGCCAGGGCTAAGCTCCCTATACTGTATGTATTCTCATCAGGTCACCCTGGGAATCCGTTGATGGAAACTATAGTGCCAAGCAGGCTCAGGTGTGCTTAGTATTTTGTGATCTTGTTCTGCTTAGGATAATTAACACTTGAGTCATTCATATCTGCATCATTTAAGTTTTCCAGTGAACCCTTTCCAAAAAAGACTCTCTCTTATTGTGTGATTCCTTCTGTAGCCCCGTACGTTCTGGCCTTCCTCGGTCTGCAGCTGGATTCAGCATCTCCGCTTTTACTCATAACTTTGCTATGCAATAGTAGGGTGTAATTTAAACTACTGCTGTCAATCACAAGCCAGTGGGCAACAATGAATGAAGCAAGAATCAAGTTTCAGTAGGCTCTGAGGAAAGCAGTAGAGGCAGGAGGGAGAAGGAAGGACCTAAATGTACTAAGGATTTTCCTCCCAGCCATCTGTGTTAGAAACATGCCAAGATTCTGTAGAATCTGAACATACCATTCAAGCCACATGAATAATGTCACATGGGTTGCATATCGCCCTATGGTGACATTGGGTATTTTCAGACGTGACGGGGTTCAGTTCGCCCCGCCACGGAAACACCCTACTGATTCCCCGCCGGGGCCAATGCGTAACAGCCAACAGATGTGTTGACTGCTCCCGGCGGGGAATCTGGGGGGGGGCCACACAGGACAACGTGCGGCCACACGGCCCCCCCCCCCCCCCCCCCTCCTAGGCCGCCCGCCCTCTTGGGAGACGGGAGGTCGCCACAGCCAATGCGGCTGCAGCACCCGCCCACATTGACCACGGTCCAGAATCCCGCCGCTGATTCCGGGCTGTGGTCAGGGGACAGACGTTACGGTCCCCTTGATCATGGGGGGGGAATCACATTCAACACGCAAACAGAGATGGTCCGGACAGGATCTCCATTTGCGTGTTGAATGTGATTTGTCCCCCCCGCCCCGGTGATTCACGGGGGTGAACATCTGGGGGGGGGGGACTTCCGTTCCCCCCCAACAGACGTTATGGGATCACGATCACCATGTGGGGATTCACCGTGATCTTGTAACGTCTGAAAATACCCATTGGAAGTCTCTACTAGGGTCAGAAAAGTGCTAGTTACTTCAGTACTCTCCCCAACTCAAGAGCTGGGTGCCCAAGTGCCCGTAGGAAATTTCTACAGGTGCTGGAAGCGGGGCTAGCACACCATCCCCACCCACTTTGAAAGTTTCCTAGTGACTCTTCTCGTTCTTGCCTTGTCTACATTATCCTTGGCAGGGAATGCGAATGACCAAGGCTGAATAAGCTCCGCTCCTCGCATGCTTACACCCCTCCTAACAGTCCCCATGCGCAAAGAGAGAGAGGCCACTTCCGCACATTACCGGGGAAGCAGGGAAACGTCCGTCGGAGCAATCACAGCTCTCTTATGATGGGAATTCGCGCACATGAGAATGCACTATTCATCTTTTATGCCGCCAAGAACACTCAAGCATGACAGGGTCCTCAAATGGTACTTTTACAATGAACAGGTGTTCTCGTGGCCCAAAAGTAGAATAGTGCATTCTTGCATGTGCTAATTCCCGTCAGAACAGAGCCGCAATTGCTTTGACGGATATTTCCCTGGTAATGTGTAAAAACAGCCAGAAGCTCTGCTGCTTATTACTTCCCTTAGTTTCTTGTCATTCTGTCATCTCCCAGGACATTGTTCTTTCAAGTGCTTTTCCTGAGAGGCACCCAGGAAGAAGGTACCAGATGCTTGAACAATGGTCCCGATCAAGACACTACGGTGGTGGTTCTGTGTAATCCCTCTAGCCACCACAACAGCAACAAGCTTAGACATTTCTGTTCTACAGAGACCTCTAGGGAACCCTGGATCCAGATTACCATCTGTCAAAGAGAGATGGAAACATACCCGGTCCCACATCGAGGCACTTCGTAAATGAAAAATAGTAGATATTTTTATAAAAAGCAATAACCTCTGTAGACACACCAACTAGGATACGACCAGGGCTGAAGCAAGAATGGGTTTTTATTCTCGTGAGACTCTCACGGTAATCAAGAGCTGTTACCGAGAACTTGACACGTTCTCTGTAACAATGCGAGATCCCAGTGAGAAGCTCGGCAACGTTTACCATATACCGATTTACCATGCACCGCTTACAGCGTTAGTCCCAGTAATATGCATGCACAAAATGACCAATGCAGCTGTTCTGTGCATGTGAAGCCCTCTTCCAAGACGGTGCCAGCAGTGTTGCCACCATTTTGGAAAAGGGCAGTTATTTTGCACATGCACTTTACCGGGAAAAATGTGATACCTGGTAATCGGTCCACAATGAATCGGTTCTTGCCAAAACCAAGTTGAGAACTGTGATTCTCAGCGAGAACGGAGAGAAAGTAGAGATCAAGCTACAGCCCTAGCTAGGACTGAACGCTATCAATTTACACAGGAAGAATTCAAGGAGAAATTTCCACCACAGTGTAGTAAGAAGCTAGGACCGCAGTCACACCTGATGGAGGCGCGGCGGCAAAACAGCCGCGAGGCAAAGATGCGGCGGAGGAGGCAGCGGATGCCGGTGCAAACGGGGTTCTGCCGCAACTTTACTTGCGGTTGTCAAGGCTCAAAATCCAGCCTTGACAACCGCAAGTCAAGTCGCGGCAGAACCCCGTTTGCACCGGCATCCGCTGCCTCTTCCGCCGCATCTTTGGTTCGCGGCTGTTTTGCCGCCATCAGGTGTGAATGCGGCCCAAGTCCATTAGGAGGAGAGCTTTATGCCCGGGGTCGTAGCTACGGTGGAGCAAGGGGGCTCAGTTGAACTCTGAGGGGGCCCTTTGCAAGTTGCCCAAGTGCCGCTAGGAAATTTCCAGAGAGGGTGGAAGCAGGGCCAGCCCACCAGCCCTGACCATTTCGGAAATTTCCTAGTGGCTCTGAGGCTGCTTGCAACGGGTCCTGTCTAGAAGGACGTTTTCAGAGTGGATAGGGGGTGGAGACTGCCCCCATCCCCTACCACTCTGAAAACTTCTTTTCTGGTGGGGCTGCTGCTGCTCTAGGGTGGGGGGAATGACTATGAGCTGGGATGGGTAAGCCTTGCCCCCTACCCTGGAGACCCTGCCTTCTTGCCCTTAGGGGGACCCATAATTGGGTCCACCACAGCCTCGCCATGCCGCTGCTTTATGCTTTCCATAGGATGGCCAGATATGCAAATTTTAGAGGACTTATGAGAAATACAAATTGCAGGGCTGCAATGGAGCCCTGCAACCTGTATTTCTCCTCTGTCCTCTAAAATTTGCAGATCCGGCCACCCTACCTCTGATGCATGCAGCATTTCCTACTATTTCGAAAGAGGGAACTGAACTACTCTGCTACACAACTCCTTTATTCTAAGCAAGCAAACAGTTGCATCACTGAGGGCTGAAGAATGAAAGTCAATGGCAAAACTCCCATTGACATTAATGGCGTAGGACCGTCCTGCCTGTGTGCTTTCTGCTGTTTTTGATCCTTGCCGAATTAGCCTAGGCACTGGCTCTTGGCTGCAAAGCATCCTGACAGCACTACTAAATGAAATGAGCGCTCTGAAATCCATGTCTCATGCACCGTTGTGCAAGGGTAACTCAATAAAGCATGCCTGAAGTACGCAGATGGAAAAGCCTGGTGACTGAACCGAGTCCTATTGCTTTGTAAGCCAGCCAATACGGTAACGCCCTGCCCCGGTTAGCATAGCTGTGTATGGTTAATTGGATACCTACTCATCAGACAGGGGGCAGGGACAATGGAAAAACCCAGGGTATGATCCTCTGGGTGATAAAGCCAGCACTAGCTGTTAGCACCAGCGTACCCTCCAACAGTACCTTCTTGCCCTGTACAGTTTTGTTATCCTGTACCAGGCTCCCTACAGTGTAAAGTTTGTACTGGGTTTTGCAGACAACGGCAGTTGTTAATACCTTGTTAATTCAGCAAAAGGAGAGCGGTGACTCCCTTACCTATTGTTTATTTATTGCTGGGGGCCAGGGGTGGGGCACCTTTTCTCGCATTAACAAGCTTGGGATAAGCCGTGCTATCGAAGAACAGAGAAAAGCAACCCTCCCACAGGCAGGAGGGAGCTGTGTGCGTGGGATCAAGATGAAAACTAAAAAGGTAGGAGGGTTGCAAATGTTTTTTGTCAGAGAGGGTTCTTTAGCTGCTGAAAGGGATTGTCACTGCTTCCATCTGGCATCCTCCGAGTGTCTTTAAAACTTCAGAGCCAAAGTGACACATTTGAGCATTTTTGACTTTTAAACAGGCTGAGTTGTAACTTGAACCATCAGTCTGCCCGTAGAAACCTAGCGGTCCACAGAGCCTTTAACACAGCCTTTTTACCAGCTCAGCCCCAAGGTTAATCAGGGAGTTATTACACATTTCCATTAGGGTGGCCAGATACGCAAATTTTGGAGGACACTTATGAGCAGGGTTCCTAGTTTTCAGTAAAAAAAAAAAAAAAAGTAGTAAAGTTTGTGTGCCCCCCCACCAATGCAGAGCTCCCCCACCCCCCACACACACATTCCTTTAGGTTGCGTCCCCCTCCACTGCCCTGTGCTTGTTGCCAGAAAGGGGGACCATATACAGACTGGGGAAGCTGCTATGGGGCCAATTAGGCCACCTCCCGTCCCCTCTCCCCAAGGTCCAGAAGACCTGACTGCTCCAATTCATAGTTCCCCTGCCCCCACAGGCCGATGACACCCCTCCAAACACAGAGCCCCTGCCCCTCCACAGCACATGCCTTTAGGCTACTTCCCCTCAGCTCCACTCCATGTCCTCGCTGCCCGCGCTCGATGGGGCTTCCGCCCAAACCTATATGTTTTTGCCATTTTCTGCAAAATTCTCTGGAAAAAAAGCAAAATCTCTGGTTTTCCATCGCAAAGAGAAAATTAGAAACCCTGCTTACGAGAAATACAGGTTGCAACCTGTATTTCTCGTAAGCGTCCTCTGAAATGGGCATATCTGGCCACCCTAATTTTCATGAATGCATGCAAATTTATGCAAATTCACGGTGGCATGACGTACCTATTTCCATCCAGTGTTGGAGGGTATATGCACCAGCACGAGTCCTGCTGAAGAGAATGGGGCTCACACCAAAGCTAACCGCTAGCGCTGGCTGTTTTCTCCCAAAGGCTCACGCTGTCATCTAGATCCTGTTCATGGTAGGCAGGGACCCACATTCACTGTTTCCCCCCTATTGCCACCAAAGGGGCAAACACAGGGCAAGGAACTTGGGTCCCTGGTGGTAGCTGTCCAGCAAAACCTCCCCAAAGGTGTACATGCCGGGTGGAAACCAAGGCATCCAAGTGGTGATTTTGGCATGGGATTCTGCCTGCCAAGCAGACAGTGGAGGAAAGTGCACGATAAAAGAGTCTTCGGCCTGGGTTTAGCTGGGCTCTACCAGTTCAAACATGATCGGCTGGAGCTGATTTGTACCTGGGTAAAAATGCACTTCCAGAGTCTTGAACCCCCAACCCTAGGGGCTATAGTGCTGCCCTACCTGCCCATCCCATCAGCCAGGCCTAACTGCAGCTGAGTTCACTCATCTCCATATCTCCTCCCAGTTCTTGCCGTACACATATCGCATCCATGTGTTCTCCCTTTGTAGTCTCATAGGGTGTTTTCAGACATGACACTAACCACACATGAACATTTGTTATGCATGTTGCAGGGCTGCATAGGGCACCAATACAGCCCTACAACATGCATAAAATAAGTTCAAGTGTGGTTAGCGTCATGTCTAAAAACACCCCTTGTCTCTCAGTTCTGGTCCTACCTCCAACTTCCTGATGGGCTACCAGCCCATATGCAAAGCATGCGGACGGCCACAGGAAGTTGGGTGGAGCAATGTTCTCATGCTCCTCCCCCCTCTTTGTTCTTAACCCACATGCTCTAGCCTGCGGCTCCAAGTTCCTTTCCCTCTGCTCTAGACCCCGTTCCTAACCCTGGTAGTTTCCCTCTTGTTCCTAGCTCTCTGATCCTTGTCTTGGTGTCTCCTTAATGGTGTTCGTGTCCTAGTTCTTAGTCCCTTGCTACTCAGAACTGTGTTGTCCCCCACCCCCTTAGCTTGTGTTCCTCTCATGTGCTTCCCTAGACTTCAATGATGAGCCTACTCTCTCGGACACCCAGGCTTCTCTGATGCACCTTCCTTGAAGTGAAGCGTGGCTGCGAGATCTCCTCTTTACCTGGCTCCCAACCCCCTTCCTTGCTTCCAGGCCGGTCCTCCTCCCTGCTCAAGCCTCTGTCTTCCTCCCTCTTCTAAACCCCCATTACAACTTATAAGAAAGACATGCCCTCATATTTTAATTGGCTTAGCCCTTCAGATGCAGTTGGATCAATTACCCAAGGAAGTGGTGGCTTTTCCATTATTGGAACTTTTAAAAGGGAGGGTCACTCGGCAGCTGGCAGGGAGGGTTTGTGTGGTTGCTGTGCTGGTCCCAAGAATGAGAGGAACAACAGATCAAGGCCACTTACTCTAGAGTAATCCCATTGAATCTCATGGTTTGTTTTCCAAAATGCTGCATTTTATTGGACCAGGTTTGGTTGATGAGAATGGCAAGTTTTGGAGCTACTCCGAGCTCTTCAGGAACGAACAACAAAATTGGAGATCATTGTTAGAGTATTCCAATGAATCCTTCCTCAGGGATGGAGGATGGATTAGGTGGCCTCTTTAGAGCCCTGCCATTCTAGGACTGTGATCTACTAATTCAACCTCATCAGCATCCCTTCTCCGTAGCCAAAGCGAGGCACATACAGCTGCAGCGTCTCACATGTTTCGCTGTCCCTGGTCTCCCCTAGATTGTAAGGGCCTCAGGGTAGGTGCAATCTCTAGGACTGTACAGGCCCAGGAACCTTGCTGGGGCTATAAAAATAATAATTTCATGCTTGAGCAAAAAGAAGTCTGCTACCTTCCTTTATTTTTTTCCCACCAAGCTTTTGAAATAGCTAGTTTCTTCCAAAAGGCAGGAAGTGAATCATAATCACTGCTTAATATTTCTCAACTCCTGTTCCCATTTTCACAGCGTTAGAGACGTACACAACGCTCCGTCATTTTTTCTGGTCTACCGCATGGCTTATCACCTTCTCAGAAGGCAAAATAAGAGGGACTGGGCCTCAGTCGCAGCAGGGTAGATTTCAGTTGCCTGGAGAGGTTCTTCCTTGATATTTTCAAAACCCAAGAGGCAACAATCAGTCTATAATGCAGTCCATAAACACAAGCTTCCCACCACCAGTTGCTGGTTATTTACAGTGCCTTGACCTAACAGCAAATATAGTGTCTAGCTTACAGGCCTGGGCCAGGGCCACAGCGTAGTTCTCTTAAGCTCCTTCTCCGCAGTTCACAGTAGACTGACCAGCTGCCAGAACATACTGCTTTTATAAGTCCAGAAAGGGGCGTGGCCAAGGTGACAAGCAGGCATTCTAAAAGGGCCCACAGCCTGCTCTGTCACAGGGCCCTATGAAAAATGGCAGTGAGGGAACCTGCTCCTAACATAGGAACATTTAACAGGCAATGGGCACACACTAACTCACCTTTTAGGGAAATAAAAATGCTACTATAGGCAGGTAGCCTCATTGCCAGCACAAGTCCTCATGGGACATGCTGCTGTTTTATTATTTGTAAATTCCAGTACACCGTCCCAAAGACACCAATCAAAATGCAAAGCCTACAGCACAGAGGGGAGCCCCTGCCCAGGCTTCCAGCCCTCAGACCTCTAGCCTTGGCCACACTCCTGGAAGCTCCAAGCCATCACCTCTCCCTTGTGTCCCCCGAGTGAGGCTTCCAAGCCTGCCGTAAATAGCCAGGACTTGTAGAGCACATGACTTACATACAGTCCTTCTCTCATTTGCCTTGCCTGGGCTTCAAGGAATTATCACCACCAAGACAATTAGACTCCTAGAGCAGAGGCAACTGAAGTTTTCCATTGCTGGGTTGTCAGCAACAGGGATTGAACTGGGGACCTTTCACTCCACTGGCATGTCATTACCTTCTAAGCTAAGAGCTGTGTCTGCTAGCTCTGTAGAGTAGCAGACTCATGAATCTGTGGGTGGTTTGCCACCACCACACCACTAGAAGGGGCCAACGTGCCAACCCTCTGGGGCAACCTATAGATTAGTTACCATAACTCATTTTTAGCCAATCTGGAACATCTTGTGTTCTTACAACCCGCTATTTCTCTGGGCTATCTGGCCCTCCCTCCTCTTTTCTGATGTGACCATACCCCCTGCAAAGCATTGTAATGTCACGATGCTCCAAAGGGGCTTAGCCACATTGGAAAGTGGCCGCCTCCAGTTGCTTCAGAGAAGTGCACGAGAGGTCATAATGGAGTGATCCATCCCCCTGCTACTTATTCCAGCCCCCGACAGTCAGAGAATAAGTCCTCCAACGCAACCAACTCTAGGAGCATAGCCAGTCCTTTAATAAACTCAGTTACATTATTATTATTATTAT
>QEPC01011609.1:2303777-2314105 GCA_003113815.1 Sphenodon punctatus
CCCCCCCCCCCCCCCCATTTTCCAAGTTTCGTGTCAGCCTACTTGGAGTGGGTGGGAACAGATGGGAGCCAGGGGAATGCAACCACACACCCCTTGTATCTCCCAGTGCCAACGGCTGGCCTCTTGTTTATGCTGCCACCCAACAGGCTCTCCCTATTGGTCAGGGTCCGTGGAGCAGCAGCGTACGTGAAAGGTGCGGAGCTGCTTTGAACGTTTGGTCAAACTGCTCTGGCTTGGGATGATGTCACACGTACCGCCACGGAACGCGTGTACCGACAGGTACCACAACGTGTAGAGCTCCAGAGAATGGAGCTCTGCCCTATAATGATAGTGATGGAGTGATCCAGTCCTCAAACTGCTTATTCTGGAGCAGATGTCCAATGCACGTATAGCGAGAGTTTAAACGTGGCCAAGACTTTATTTAAAAAGTAGGTGTCCAGTGCTAGGTTCTCACATTAAAAATGTAGGTGGCTAGATGTGTGACCAGGTTTGCAAATGCGTCAAGTGCAAACGGCTCCCGTGGGGGACAAAGAAGCTCTTTTCTGTTGCAATACACTGGTAACATGGATGTGGCAGAGCAGACTGAAGCTCAACCTCGATAAGACGGAGGTGATGGTGGTGGGGAGAGCGAGGGAGGTGTCGGCCCCCCTGATTGGGGGGGTTCACCCTCCTATAGCTCAGCAGGTCCGGAGTCTGGGGGTGATACTGGACACGGATCTCCGCCTGGAGCGGCAGGTGGAGGCAGTCGCTAAGACTACCTTTCGCCAGTTGTATCTGGTGCGGAGGCTGCGTCCGTTCGTCTCCGGTCCGGACCTGGCCTCCCTCATCCATGCCTTCGTCACCTCGAGGCTGGACTACTGCAATGTGCTCTACGTGGGGCTTCCCCTGTGCCTGGTTTGGAGGCTGCAGCTAGTGCAGAATGCGGCGGCTCGTCTCCTCACGGGGACGGGTCATCAGGAGCACATAACACCTGTGCTCCAGACTCTGCACTAGTTGCCAATAGCGTGTCGAGCCAGGTTCAAGGTTTTGGTGTTGATCTATAAGGCCCTTCACGGTCTGGGCCCCTCGTACCTCAGGGACCGCCTCACGCTCCATGCCCCAGAGCGACTCCTTCGGTCTGCCGGGGGTGCCTTCCTGGAGGTTCCCCGCATAAAGCGGGGGGCCACAATGGAGAAGGCATTCTCGGTGGCCGGGCTGCGCCTTTGGAACTCCCTTCCGGAGGAAGCTCGCCTGGCCCCAAGCCTGTTGACATTCTGGCGGTATTGTAAAAGCTGACTGTTCGCCAAGGCCTTTGGGGTGGGGGTTAGGGTTTTTTTTATCTCCCCTACCCTGTTTATTGTGTTAATGTTATATTGTATCCCGGGGCCCTGTTTTAAACACTTAAATTGTTTTTAATGTATTTTTAACTGTTTTATATTTGTTTTATATGTATTTTTTATTATTGTTGGAAGCCGCCCTGAGCTGTTTTCAGGAGGGGTGGGGTATAAATTCAGAAAATAAATAAACATGGGGTGCAAACCTCTGCCGTAGAAGCTGGGCCGTTGATTTGGATAGATGGAGGACTACACCAGTAGGGCTATGCAAGCATTTGGTGAAGACAAGGGTTCCAAAGCAGTCTCTGACTATTAAAACAACTGGAGGCTAATGAAACGTTAAGGGACCACATGATTATGGAACTCCCTTCCCTTGGAGGTTCGTCTTAGCTCAAGCCTGCTCCTCTTCTGGAGGCAACATAAGACCTTTTTGTTTGGTCAGGCATTTTGCAAGTAGGGATAGGGGAGTGGCATGTTAAGGAGTTTTACTTGGTTTTTTTTATGTGTATTTGGTTTAATTTTTGTATTTTTGATGGTCTTGATGTATCTGCAACAGATACCTCATGTGGTTCTTGTGGGTAATTCCTGCATTTTGGGGGCAATCCTTTGAATATCTGAATCGGTACCCTGAGTACCCAAACTGATATTTCTGTTTTTGAGTTTCGAGTGCCCCCAAATACCCCCAAACATGGGGGGGGGGGAATACCTCCAAATCTTTGGGGTGTTTCGGACCAGAAGTTGAAAATTCAGAAGTTGACAAGCACCTAGTCGAATACCATTTTTGGGTATCGAAAAGTACCTGAAATTTTTGAGTTAAAATGAGTACCACAAATTCAACAGGTATACCCACTTTTGTGTGTACTCCTTTCGGATCTAGCCCTGAGACTTAATGGGACCTAAGCGCAGGATAACACCGTGAAGAAATAAAGAAGCTCTCCCATGATAGCCTATAGGTACAATGATAACTTAGGTAATCGGCCATCTTGATTTCCTAGAGTTCCAGAATGAGATCCTCCTCTGGAGGATTAGGTGGGTGTTGTGGTTCCACACGGTAGTAAACCAGAACAAACTGAGCTATCGCTGCACAATGCTTACTAGAAATTAAGTATCCCAGGCAAAACCTGATGTCTGTCTAAACAAGTTTCATATACTGGTAATGTCGTCAGCTGGCTTGATTTACAAGGTTGGTTATCTTGCCTATCTGTCTCTAGAGATTTGCCGCTGTAATAATGAGAATCCGGGAACCAAGAACGACGGCCCTTATATTCAGTTCTGGCAAAATGGTCTGCACGGGAGCGAAAAGGTATGATGCTCATGTCTTAGAGGGGACTCCCAACAGATGTAACTTGGGGTCAAAATTCTCTCCCGTCCTGAAGTTATTTACCAGTTCCACAAAATGGCAACCGGGAGAGTTGGCGGTGTGTTAATGCCGGTTCACGATCTGGCAACTTGGGGCTTTAGCAATTGGTGAATCCAAGATCAGAATCGGATGAGTAGATAGTGGCGAATTAAAGCTGCTGGCGTTTCTTACACCAAATACGGACAATTAAAATGCTGCTGTCTTTTTCATAGGCACCTTTCATTCTGGTGCGGTTGCTCCATGGCATAAAGAGATTCTTGCGTTTTTCTTTGCTTTTCTAATTTCTGCTGTGCCTTGTTGCACAGGACCGTTCTGTGCATGCTTTCGAAATGGCAGCGGCAGTGCCGCCGTCCTTTTGGAGAAGGGCAGCCAGTTTGCGTATGTGCAAAATGGCCGTTGGGCATGTGCAGTCTGACTGCCCTTTTCCAAAATAGCGCTGCTGCTGCTATTTTGGAAAAGAAGCACATGCATAGAATGGTCTGGAAACTATTTTGCACACGTGCAATGATTTTTTATTTTTTTTAAAGTATTTTGAAGGTTTTAATTGATTTTAAATCCAGATCTGTATTTAAATCCAGAAATTGAGGGATCTGAACCACAAGCGGATCTGAACCGCAATTTCATCTGTAAGACCTCCCCGAATATTTATATGGCACAAGCAATGTACCTGGCACTTTACAGTCATCGACTGTAGATGGGTCCCTGCCAAAGCGGGCTTACAATCTGAGGGAGACAAAGGGGAGGGGAATGGAAGGAGGAGCAGGGATACATTCATGAAGTTGCAGGTGCACATGCTTAGCTTAACTATAGGGGAGAAGGGGACCCTGAGTAAATCAGGATGGAGACTATGAGGATGACGAGCTAGAGAGTGCCTGATGGAAGAGGGAGGTTTTCAGGAGGGATTTGAAGGTGGTTATTATTATTATTATTATAAGCATTTATATAGCGCCAGCGATGTACCTGGTGCTTTACAGAGAATAAAGTAGACACGGTCCCTGCCCGAGAGCTTACAATCTAAAGATGGGGAAGGAGGAACAGAGGGAGAGACAAGGGATGCAACATTCATGAGGATGCGAGAACTCAGGTACATGTTCTTGGCTTGGTTACAGTACATTGGGAGTTTGCAGATAACAGGTGGGGGATAATCCTGGGTGGGGAGTTAGGAAGGGCAGAGCGGAAGAGGTGGGTTTTGAGTTTATAAAAAGGTTTAAGATGGTCAATATAGGATAAGAGCTTACACAGAAGTTGCATGAGGGGAAATAGCAGTAAATTAATACAATAGTTAATACCCAGTAGTTCCTTTTTGACTCCTAATCAGACCCTACAAAGTATAGGTTTCCGAGTCCCTAATCCTGACTGTTCTGGACCGGACTCAAAACTTAGCATCCAAAGCGAGCGGGTTTTGATGGGAGCCCTCCAGAGTAAGAAGTCTGCAACCAGCAGGGTTAATTTTTCTTCAGGAGACAGTTCTGCGACTCCCTCAATGTCTAAAACCGAACCTAAAAAGCCTTCCTGTGCTTCCTTCAGCGAAGAGCAGTCCCGCATCGCAGCCCGGAAGTATGCCCGTGTTGTGCAGAAGCTTGGGTTCCCTGCCAAGTTCCTGGAGTTCAAAATACAGAACATGGTTGGTAGCTGCGATGTGAAGTTCCCCATTCGCCTGGAAGGGCTGGTTCTGACTCATCAACAATTCAGTAGGTAGGTGGGGGCAGGGAAGCGGTGGAGAAGGGAAGGGTAGTGTTTCCCTGATTTTAGAGGACTGGGTTGATTGTAGCTCTTATGTAAATCTCTTTCCTAAAAAGGCATGGGAAGGCTATTAGTACAGCTTAACAGAGACAGATGCCATAGCTACATTGCCCACTTCTTGATTATTTTACCCATCTTCATACAGCAACGCTGAAGCTGGTAAAACATGGGGGTGGGATCTGCCTGCTGATCTATTTTGGTTTCTAATAGGACTGTTTGCATTTTCTGTGACCAGCATTGGTGACGGCAGCAGGAATGGTGTTAATAGCTATTCCTAGAGCCATAAACTCAGTGCCTTAGTGACCGGCGGTTAGCCAGAAGTGCTTTCCTGTGGCTCTTTGAGAAGAAGTGCGGTGCTTGGCATTCTCTCCAGGAATGGAAAAGGCATTTCTCAGATAGCTGACACTCTAGTTTAAGAGCTTGCCCTTAATTAACGCTTCATATCGATTCCCAGCCCGCTGGCAGCATGTGCCTTGCCTTGTAATATTCGAGTAGCCCTGTCCTAGAAGCCCCTTTAGAGGCACCCAGCCTCATTGAGCTAGGTGCCAGACAGACTGCTTCAGAGATTGCAACAGAAATAGATAAAAGTTTGGATGGAAACGTGCATAGTTGCTCCGGGTGACGCAGCAAGTCAGTGGCACCGATGATCCCAGAAACCATGTCTCTGACTTGAATTCTTGATGTCCTTGTTCTATTGACTAGACAATGCTGTGTCCTCTGAGAGAACACGCCTGTGATGCTTGGGGCTGGGGAGATGAGGATTTGAACACAATCCCCGAAAAAGAATGGCCTTTGGTGTGCGCTCGCACATACACTGCATTACTTACTGCAGAGTTTTAATTCTAGGCCCAGAGGTCTGAAAATAACTGTTTTAATGACTTTGCAGCAAGCGTATGGATCGCTGTATGATGTGTATGGGGAGCATTTGACTCATGGGTCAAACCCAGACCACAGTTGTCCTATTTTTAAAAAGGGCGGGGGGGGGCGTGATGCGCAGAGTTGGCTCATATCTTACTGAATCTGGCTCATGTATGTAGTCCAGTGGTAGAAAAGAGGTAGATTGTGATCTTCTGGTAAACCATGAGCTAGTCTCCAATAGATCCTGGTGTGGGGAAGGGAACCAGCCTCTCATAGATCACCTCTGAGGAGGAGAACAGGACCAGTGCCCCAGAGAGAGAGAGTTTCTGAGAAGGAGCTGCGCTAGGAGAGACCCTCCAGTGCCGCAGGGGAGGGGCTCCTCTCCACTCCACTTACTGAGATGCCCTAGAATTTGGAGCCAGCGGGAAGAGGGGGGCCCAGCCTGGAGCACCAGAGCCAGCGGGGGAATGGGGGGCCCAGCCTGGAGCACCGGAGCCAGCGGGAGGGCGTCCTCATAGATCAAGTAGACTACGTGCGTCACAAATCTGGCCACCTAGTATTTAGTCTCTATGCTGAAGCACCGAAAGAAGGTGCTCAGGGAAAAGGGGCAGAGATGAGGATGGGGCATGGATCCATGATACGGACTCTAGCCTTCCTTCCCCATAGCCCGAGCACTTCTTCTCCCCAGTCCCATGCTGCCTGCAGAGTTTGCATTAATATTCAGTCACCCGCCGGGAGGGAAGAGGTTCCCCTGCTCCTACTGTAGTCACGCTAACTGATTAACGTAAGGCTCAAACAGCTACACAATCTTTTTTCTCCCCCCTCCTTTCTCGTTTGCAGTTACGAGCCTGAATTGTTTCCTGGCCTTATTTATAGAATGGTCAAACCAAGAATTGTGTTACTTATTTTCGTGTCTGGAAAAGTTGTACTAACCGGTAAGTGATCTCCTCCCCATACGGTAACTCTTGAATACTGAACCTCGAGACAAACAAAACGTCTGTCACTCCCAGGAAGCCACCTAAATGAACAATTCACCATGATGAATAGGGAGAATTTGGCCAGCAAAAATTGCCAGTAGTCTCCCTTTCCACAAAGCATTTGTGAAAATACCCAAGCACTTTCATATGGTGTGTTGCTAGAAAATTCCACAGAACTTGAAATTTAGAAGATTCCCTGTATCTTGAATCACAGACCTCTTGAATATGAGAATCGGGGCTGGCCGGTGGCCCCTCCTGTTCAAAAGCACCCTTCATGAGGTCCTAGAGGTGGTTCTATTTGGGGCCCTACTGGGAAGGAATAGGGCTCCCAAACCCTGCCTGGGTGAAAATGGGGGTCAGTGTGGGCCTCCCAGAAGACGATAAAATAGTGGGGCCTGAGGGAATTATCCCGGGGTGGCAAGGGCTCAAGTGGTAGAGCGCAGGCTTTGCATGAATAAGGTCCCAAGTTCAATCCCGGGCATCTCCAATTCAGGATCTCTGGTAGCATGCCTGGGTGAGGCCTCTGCCGGGGATCCTGGAGAGCCAGATTTGAAACCCTGCTCTGTCAGGTTGTGACAATACTGGGCTAAGATGGTCCATTGGTCTGACTCCATTAGACACCTCGTTATATCCTGTGGTAAGGCCGGTCCTGATGAAGCTCTTGCCAATGGTCCATCTAACTCTCTAGCCTGTCTTTGAAAATGGCCAATACCTGATGCCTCCAAGTACCTTGTTCTTGTACACTTAATAACGCGTGAATAATGATGATTCATCTTCTGGTTCTGGCAGTCAGGCTGAAGGCTATGCTGAGCATGAGATTGCAGCATCCTGGACCCTTGATGGCTTATAGCCATTGATAATCCTTGACTTCATGAATGAGTCTAAACCTCTCCATCTGTCCTGTCATGCAGTGGTTCTCCAACTTCTTTGAGCCATGCCTCCCTTTCCACTTGTCTGTCATAGATGAGGTCCTACCCCCCCCCCCTTGCTTCCTCTCTTCCTCTTCCCCTTCTATTAATTCCCCCCCCCCCCGCCATCCGTTATTTTGGAGACTTCCCATAGTTCAGTGAGTGTGGAGCTAGGGGGTCAGCAGCCGGCATCCTTCTCTTGTCCCACCCCACCCCCAAGAACACCTTCTGTGGCCCCCCTAGGGGGCTGTCCCCCCAGTCTGAAAACTTAGGCTATAATGACATAACCCTATTACGCTTTTGGCTTCCACAACGTCCCATGAATGCAGGTCAGCTGAGTGGGGCAGCGGGCAAGCCTAGATTCTTCCTTTTTAAGTCTGCTGTTTATTAAAAGATGTGGGAAGAAAATAACTTTTTACCCTCATTGCCTTTTCTGTCCCTCACAGTCCTATAGACTAATAGCCACCCATCCTGATCCTAGGGTTCCTAAAAGGACTTTTAAAATCCCCTCTCTTTCTATGGAAGCTGTTCCATACCCCTAGGCATCTTTGTTGCCCTTCTCTGTAGATTTTCCAGTACTTCTCTTTTTTTAAGTTTGGGTGACCAGAATGACACCTCTTCCATTTTGTTTTTCATCGCTTTCTGAATAGTTCTTGCATGTCGTCTTGACCACTGCGGTGTGTTGAGCTGATGTAAATGAATTATCTACCAACTGTAGTGGGTCCAATAAAAGATATCGCTGTACTATTGCCAAGCTCTTTCCTGACTGAAAGCCACTAATTCAGAGGTGCTCAACTTAATTTGTGCAGAGGGCCATAGAATTTGGTTTGGACTCGACCCTGGGCGGCATGTGGGCCTGCCTTTAATTTGCATAACCCCACCCTTAATTTACATAACCCCACCCTTGGCAGCGAGGAGCTGGGGCTGGCGCTCTGGGTGGCAGAAGCGACAGCGAGGTGCTCGGGTGGAGATATCGGCAGCAGCAGGAAGCTGGAGCTATGGAGGAGAAAGGAGGGATCTGGCCAGCGCCTTTAATAGGCTTGCTGCCTGGAGGAAGGAGGGTTTCGCGCCAGTGCGGGGGCTGGAGGAAAGGTGATTGCCAGAGCAGGAGGAGGCATGGGGGTGGGCTGCAGGAAAGGTCTTTGTGGCCAGGGGGAGTCAGGCTGCGGGAAAGGTCCTTGCAGGCCACACGTTGCACTAATCTAATGCCCAACGCTATGTATACGTAGTTCAACATTGAATTTCATCTGCCATGAAAGTGTTGTGAACGTCTGCTGTGCTCTGGACTTGCTTAAACTCCAGTCAGCGGCAGAGTTTGCGGTTGGGGAGGCTCAGTCTTGTCCTGTTTGATTGGATTGAGTTCAGTCAGTTTTGCCCACGGATGAAGTGGGTGTGCTTGGAGTGACGCAAGCGACCAGTTGTAAATTAGATCCATGCCCCCCTCCTGGCTGGTGAAAGCTAACCAGGACTCTTTGGGGCCATTGCTAGCTGGGGTCATCAGTGCCTCCCCTCAAAAGGGCAGGGTGCCCGACGGCCTCAAAACTGTGGCTGTCTGGCCCCTGCTGATGAAACATCTCTTGACGTTGAGTCCCCGGCCAACTATTGCCCTGTTTCTAATCTTCCCTTTTTAGGGAAGGTTATTGAACATGTGGTTGCCCTGCCTCAAAGCTTTGGACACATCTCAATGCTTTTGGATTCCTAGTCCCACGTCAGTCAGGATTTCATCCGGGGCATGGCAGTGAGACTGCGCTTGTGGCCTTGGTTGACAACCTCCATTTGGTAATCGATAAGGGAAATTGTGTCCTGTTTTTGTTTTCAGTGGCTTTTGATAGTTATTATTTATTATTATTATTATTTTATTAAACTTTTATATAGCACAAGCTGGTGCTTTACAAAGTAATTGAATAGACACGGTCCCTGCCCTAGGGCTTACAATCTGAGAGACAGGAGCTGGAGGAGACAAAGGAAGAGGAACAGAGGGAGAGACAAGGGGTGTAACATTCATGAAGATGTGAGGTCCCAGGTGCACATACTTGGCTTGATTACATCGAGAATGATGACTGGTTAGTCGGGTGGTGAGGATATGAGTACACAGACCTCAGGTAACAGATTGTACTGGATGGAGGGTATCAGCAGGAGTTAGGTGAGGGGAGCGATTAAGCGAAAAGTCGGGGAGGTGGGTCTTGAGGAGGGATTTGGAGGGGGCGAGGCGGATGTGGGCAGGGAGGGAGTTCCAGGCGTGTGGGGCAGCTAGGGAGAAGGGACAAAGGCGGTTAGGGGAGGCATGGGAGGGTGAGATTGGGGACAGAGGAGGAGCGGAGTTCACAGACTGGAGTACGGAGGGAAATTAGCGCAGAGAGGTGGGGGGAATAAGGTTGTGAAGAGCTTTATAGGTGAAGACTAGGAGCTTGTGCAGGATTCATTCAGGAAGGCAGAGCCAGTGAAGAGAGGAGAGGAGGGGCTGCACGTGGTTGAAGCAACGGGCGAGGTAGATGACCCTGGCAGCAGAGTTTTGGACGGAGATAAGGGGAGAAAGGTGAGAGCGGGGAGGCCGCTGAGAAGGAGGTTACAGTAATTGAGGCGAGAGATGACCAGGGCGTGAATAAGGGTTTTGGCAGAGGAGGCAGAGAGAAAAGGGCGAATCTTAGCAATGTTATGGAGGGAGAAACGACAGGATTTGGCAACACAGTCAATGTAAGGTTTAAAAAGGGGTGAGTCAAAGATTAAGCCTAAGCTACGGGCTTGGGGGATGGGAAGGATAGTGACCCAATCGATGAGGATGGACAGGGGAGAGGAAGGATGGGGTGGGGAACGGACTATAAGGAGTTCAGTTTTAGCCATGTTGAGTGAGTTGACGTTGAGACATCCAGGTAGAGATGTCAGAGACAGCTGGTGAGGCGAGCTTGAATAGATGGGGGGAGAGAGAGTTGAGTGTCATCAGCATAGAGGTGATATTGGAAGCCATGGGAGGCAATGAGTTTGCCTAGGGACAGGGTATAGATTAGGGGTGGGACTACCGGATGATCCGGTATCCGATACTGCCGGGTTTTGGGTGTACCGGCAGTATCGGATTACCCCAGTAATTGGGGGAATTTACCGGATTCCCCCTGTGCCGGATTTTTTTACATTGCGGCCATTCAAATGAATGGCCGCAATGTGTAAAAAAAAA
>QEPC01011609.1:2315942-2336637 GCA_003113815.1 Sphenodon punctatus
CAAGGAGGACAAGAATGGAATAGAGACGTTTAGATTTAGCCACCAGAAGATCATTGGTGATCTTAGCGAGAGCAGTTTCAGTAGAATGAAGGGGGCGGAAGCCAGATTGGAGGGGGTCAAGGGAGGAGTTGGAGAATAGGAAGTCAAGGCAGCGGGAGTAGACAACACGTTCAAGCAGCTTGGAAGCAAAAGGAAGGAGTGAGACAGGACGATAGCTAGAAGGGTCAAGAGTGGACTTTTTGAGGATAGGAGACAGTGGTGTGCTTGAAGGCAGATGAGAAGGAGCCAGTAGAGAGGGAGAGATGGATGATGTGCAGGAGGGAAGGGGCGACAGTGGAAGCAATGGAGGTCAGGAGGTGGGAGGGGATGAGGTCAAGGGGGCAAGTGGAAGGGTTGGAGGAAAGCAGGGAGGAGATTTCCTCAAGAGAGGTGGGAGGGAAGGAGGACAGGAGGGGGAGGAGGGAGAAGGGAGGCAGTAGGAAGAGGAGAGGAGTGGGAAACGATGGCGAGGCAGATCTTGTCTATCTTGGAGGTGAAGAAGGAAGCAAGATCCTGAGCAGAAAGGGAAGAGGGAGGAGGAGGACGGGAGGGCTCTTGAGTGGTTCTGCTCATTCTTAGTTGGGAGAATGGTGATGGGTGGTGGCTCCTTGCCCCCCCCCCCCCCCCGGGAGCTCTCTTGTGGGGTTCTGCAGGATTCCATCTTGTCATCGCTCCTGTCCAATGTGTATCTGAAGCCCTTGGTGAGGTTGTAGAGAGATTTGCAGTGATGTGTGGCTATATTTTATTTGGCCTCTTGATCCAGTTCTTACCCCGAAGCAGGGCCAACCCCAGGCATGTGCCACATGTGCAGTCGCACATGGTCCCATGGCCAGCTGGGGCCCCATGCTTGCCTGGCTGGGCAGCAAGCTGCATCCAGCTTCTCCCCCAATAAGTTCTTCTGCCTCCCCTCTGGCACTGGTCCCCATCCCTCACCTGCCTCTGCCTGCCTGCTTGCTAGTAGTGCTGCTGCAGCACCAGGACACCAATCAGGCTAGGAGATAAAGCTGTTTGTTTACAAACAACTCCTCCCCATGTGAGTGATCAGAAGGATGTTGCCTTGTAAAGAAGGTTCTTCAAGATGGCTCTTAACATTCTCACAACTGGGTTGTGCATGCTCATCCTATTCAAATAGACCACGTGATGGTATCTGGCTCCTTGAGTCTAAAAAGCAACTCTTTCTAAGAACAGAGGAAAATTCCATGCGGGGCTGGAAGTGTGGGTGTTGTGAGAATGTGAGGAGCCATCTCGAAGAACCTTGTTTATGAGGCAGCAACCTTCTGTTCTTTGAGTGGCTTCTCAAGGTCGTTTACATGACTCCGCCGGGTGGGGTGTCTGTGGGCACGCTGGTGCGTGGGAGGGGTGTGCACATGGCTGCACACGCGTCCCCACTCACCCCCCCCCCACTCACCCACACCCACGGAGTAACCGTCGTTTCCTCCGGTTGTTCCGTGAGTGGGGATGCGTGTTAGGCGGGTGCGCACACATCCTCCCCACTCACCGTGGGTACGTGTGCCATGTTCACACGGCTCCCCCACCCATGAACATGCAGAAATCTGCATTTTCATGGCTGGGAGGAGAGACCCGTGTAAAAAGGGCCACCTTCTCACAATTGTCTTACTTAACTGTGTTAGCTAGGAATTTAGGATGTAAAGCAATATTGATTCTATCTTGGAAAATCTGCACATATGGTTCTGAGATTATTATGGCTGCAATTTCACTAACTCTTCTTAATGTAGCTATTGCTAACAGGAATACTGTCTTTAAAACTCCAACCTCATAACCAGTTCATTTCCTTTCTCGCCCCCCCACCCCCAACCCATTCACGCTGCCCTAGGGGCACAAATGAAATGGTTATGGGGGGGGGGGGCAGAGGTGCAAATAAACTGGTTATGGGGTGGGGGCAGCATGAATTGATTATGGGGGTACAACTGAACTGGTTATATGGCATAATGCACTTAATAAGCTAGCTGCATTTTGTGTGTCTTGTGTGTGTGATAGCAGCACCTTTTGTACCGGTCGCACCGCGTGCGTGCACAAGGCACAGGTGGCACCGGCAGCAAGAAGCAACAGGCCCTGGAGGCCAGACTGACTAAGCTCACCCCCCTCACCCAGTCAGGCAGTGGACGCAGTCAGTCTCTCTATACCTGCCTCCCTGCCCGCCCGGCTGCCCCTGCAGTGGAACCCACTCCTGGGGAGTGGTGGTAGATGCTCGGCTGGGGAGGTGGGGGAGCATTGGAAGGCCATGCTTGTTTATGGCCACTCTGCTGAGCGCCAGGTAAGGCAGCCAAGGGGTGCCAAACCGGGGGGAGAAGCATGGGGAGACCATGCTTCTCCATGGCTGCTCGGAGGGGTGGAGAATGGGAATCCTTCCTGTCCAGAGGGAGTAAATTGTATGTAAATTTACACCTTTGCATAATTAGGTGGGGGTCTAATTATGCAAATTAGGCCCCCCCACACCAAGACTTTGCACATGGCCTTACAAACCTTGGGGCCGGCCCTGCCCCCAAGCACTGAAAAACTGGGCTGAGGTTAAAGAAGCAGAGAGGCGGGCATGTGCACACAGACCAGGGGACAGAGCCATGACCTGGACCCTCCTCTTCCTGAGCATACTCCTCAAGCACCCTCGTCCCTGACTCCTATAGGACCCTTGGCGCTTGTATTGATTTTCAAAGTGGCTCCTGGGAGGGAAAAGTTTCCCCACTCTTGTCCTTGTCTATGAGAAACACTGGGTGAAAACAGAGATGACGCTAACCACCCTTTAACCACCCTGGGTGGTCATTTATGCATGTTTCAGGGCTGCAGAGGGCACCAATACAGCCCTGCAACATGCATAAATAACCACCCAGGGTGGTTAAAGGGTGGTTAGCGTCATCTCTGTTTTCACCCACTGACCTAGAATTAAAGGTGTTAAATTCCCAGATGAACACTCTTAAACATTGGAGTTTACCCCATCAAGCAAACTTTCCTTAGCTTCACTAAAAAGGTGATCTACTGTGGAGAGGGGGGGTGGATCTACATTGCTAGCCTGTGTTGCTGATAACTTGTACAGATGCAGGCATGTGCCGTTAAATACAAGTAGCAATCTTTGTCTAAAGTCTCACACGGAGTCCTAGTTATGAATCAGCCCAACTGACTGAACTCTGGGACATTCAGGGCAACTTAAACTTATCCTGCAACACCCATCCTCCTCCTCCTCAGGTCCCCTGAAGTCCTGCTGGCCAGGTCTACACAGCTGATGCCTTCTGAACTCCTGTTTGTGTCAACTGCCAGCACAAAACTCTCCTGGAGAATGAAGCAGGCCCGGTGAGGCCCAGGTAGGTCCCACATTGAACACACCGGGCCTTACTAGACTAAAATAAACAAGCAAATGGGACTTGCTGAGCTCCTATGGTCTGCTCCTTGACCCAGGAAAGCTTTCTGGTGGTAGGAACATTGCATGAACATGGTGCATTAGGGAAGTAACCGGTGGGCTGGGGGTTTTGTTTTGTGAGGGTGAAGTCTCAAATCTTTTGGAGGAGACCTGGCTACCTTGAAATGTGAATGTGCATTTAAGTGAGGTTACTACCCCAGGGTAAAGTACTCTGGAACTGCGTACCTGTGTGAACAAGCCCTAAGGTATCGGAAACTATTTTCAGAGAACTGATAGGGGAAGAGTGGCCTCTCTTAATCCAGCATTCCGTTCCTGTGTCTTTACAATCCTAGGACTATGCTAGAGTTAGTGGTTTGGAGGCTGTTGATGAAGAACTTCATTTGGATTCCCCTAGCAAAAGATCTAGTCTATCAGACTCTAATCTTCTTTAATGTTTCTCTAGGTGCCAAAGACCGTTCTGAAATATATGAAGCGTTTGAAAACATCTACCCCATTCTGAAAGGTTTCAAGAAAGCATCTTAGTTTTTTGGTGACAAGTTTATTTCTATTCAGAACCCATCATTTAAAAGTTTCAATATTGTATTTCGAACAAGATTGCTGGTTTACTGGGTTTATGAAGATACTTTTTTGCTGTAAGTTTTGTGTTGAGTTCAGTCTGTTTTTATCAAGTTCTGGCAACAAACTGGAATAAGAAAATATTTTTGAACAAATATATGTTGGAGGGGGGAAAACCAAACTCCACTGCAGTTGTGCCATGAAATGGGTGTATCAATGAAGCACGTTGCAAATCAGTTGTGTTAAAATCCTTGATCAATATTTTGTAGTACTGAAATCTAATGTTTATAATGAATCTATCTTTATGTGGATTCAAAAAAATATTTTGTGTAATAAACAATTTACAAAATTCAGCCTCTTTCCTTTAATGTTTAATATAAGAACATAAGTCTTGCCATCAGGGGCAGATTGGGCCATTTGGAAACTGGGACAATTCCCCGTGGGCTGCTGAGTTGATGGGCTGGTCTGGAGATACAAGCCCCGTGGAGCAGGTGTGCCTCAATTCAGCTTGGATCGCAAGTTCCCTGCCTG
Source organism: Sphenodon punctatus (assembly GCA_003113815.1). Lineage (NCBI taxonomy): Eukaryota > Metazoa > Chordata > Lepidosauria > Sphenodontia > Sphenodontidae > Sphenodon > Sphenodon punctatus. Next base: position 2,320,438 of record QEPC01011609.1, read on the forward strand.
AGCAGGGGAGCCTGCAATGATCCCTCCCTCCCTGCAGATCTGATCTGCCAGGATCAGAGCTGCCCAGGGAGCCATGGTGAGCACCTGGAAACCTCATGCACCCCGAAGGCTAGCCCTCCATCAGCCCCATGGACCGCCCTTCCCCATGCTGGCAGGCCGCACCCCCTGCCCTTGGCAACCTGTGCCCCCTCCCACAGGCCCCGGCCCTCCCCTCAGCACCCCCTTCTCCAGCACCCACACCCTCTGTGGTCCATGATAGAAGTTGGGGATGGGTGTGCTTAAGAGGTGCACTCAGGATGGGGAAAGTCCAGATCATGAATCTGACCCCTCGCCTTGTGCACATGCCCTCATTTTTGCTTCCTGTCCCGGAGTCCAGTCTTTCAGCACTTGTGAGCAGGAACTGGATCCAAGGGCCAGATCCAGTGGCTGCACATTAGTCACGCACACGCATGCCCCTATGGTCCAGACCCTGGTTAGCCAAAAATCTGGGATAACAAGGAAAGAAACCCACTGCTTTTGGGCTGCCCCTCACCCCATCCACTAGAATTCTTGGGGCTCAACTTACAAAGGCAAGGAAGATATTAAACCTCTCTCTCTCTCTCTCTCTCTCTCTCTCTCTCTCTCTCTCTCTCTCTCTCTCTCTCTCTCTCTCTCTTATTTATTTATTTATTTATTTATTTATTTATTTTCTGGAGCCATTTTAAGTTCCCAATCCACCCTGGAGTGCAATACTGGGTTAGAGCAATGGTCTATTGAACCCAGCACCTGTCTCCGACAGTGCCCAACCCCAGTTGCTTGGAAGGTTGTACTCAAGATCACAATGGGGCAGTCCATTCCCTGTTTACTTCCAGCTCCCAACAGTAAGGGGACTGTTTAGATGTGCCACAATTCTAGCATTTTAAAAAATCCATTTTTAAAAACCTTGTGCAGGTGGCATTTAGACGCGCCTCCCTGCACCAGAAGCTGCCATTGGCAACGGCACATTCTTTTAAAAGCCAGAATTATAAAAACCTGGGCGGTTTTACAACGCCAGTTTTTAAACGAATGCGTGAGCCACCTGGCGCCGCTGTTTCCAATGGCAGCCAGGCAACTTCCGGTGCAGGGAGGCATGTCTAAACGCCACCCTCAGGAGTTTTCTAAAAGTGGATTTTTAAATCTGCTAGAATTGTGGCATGTCTAAAAACAGGCTAAGAGGTTACATTCCCCAAGCCTACCTGGCTAGTAGCTGCTAAAGGACCTATCCTCCAAAAACTTGTCCAATCCTTCTTTTAGATTTTTTTTAATTTTAAACCCAGCTGTACTACTGGCCTTGACAAATTCCACAACTTAATTGTGTTGAGTGAACAAATAGTTCCTTTTATTAAATCTGCTACCCACTAGTTTAATGAGTGTCCCCTAGTTCTAGTTCTGTTTGAGAATAAATAACGGTTCCCTATTTATATGTTCTTTATCACTCAAGATTTTATAAACCTCTTATCCTATCCCCTCTGTCATCTCTCTTCCATGGTGAAGAGCCCTAACGCAAGCAGGCCCCAGACCATTAAGGGCTTTAAAGGTTAAAACTCACACCTTGAATCTGGCCCAGAAGATAATAAGCAGCCAGTGCAGTGTTTGGAGAATAGGGGTAATGTGCTCTGTGGCCCATCCCACTTGAGACGGGCTGCAACATTCTGCACCAGCTGCAGTATCTGGACTGTCACCAAGGGCAGCCCCATGTAGAGCACGTTGCAATAGTCCAGTCTCGAGGTGAGGAATGCATGGATGAGGGTGGTGAGGTCCAAGTCTGAAACGTATGAGCAGAGCCTTCTCACCAGATATAATTGGTGAAAGGTGCCCCTGGCCACAGCCAACACCTGAGTATCCAAGTGCAGCTGTGAATCCAGGAGCACCCCTAGGCTCCATACACGTGGAACCAATGGAGGTTGCACACCCCCTATAACAGGGGTGCTCTCCCCCCTCAGATCATCAACCCCCCCCCCCCATCACCTCTGTCTTATCAGGATTGAGCTTCAGTCGGCTCAACCTCATCCGGTCCCCCCCAGCGGCCAGACACCAGCACAGCAAGGAGACGGCAGGACCTGGGTCGGATGAAAACGACAAATGCAGCTGGGTGTCGTCTACATATGGATGACCATTAGCTCCCCAGCTCTGCACGACCTCCCCAAGTGGCTTCATATACACGTTAAACACGAGGGGACAGAACAGAACCCTGCGGGACGCCGCACGCGAGAGCCCCAGGGAGAAAGGTACAATCACCTAGGACCACCTGCTGCAAGGTAAAAACAGAACCATTGTAAAACGGTGCCATCTACCCCGACCAAGTCCCACATGCAGGTCACCAACAACTCATGGTTCACGGTATTGAAGGCAGCTGATAAGATCCAGTAGGGTCATACAACCCCTATCCAGTTCCACTAGAAGGTCGTCGACCAAGGCCACCAATGCTGCCTCCGTGCCATAACCTGGATGAAAGCCTGTGTGGGAACTAGAAAACCGATGTGGTCCAGATGTACCTGCAACTGCTGGGCCACTACCCGTTCAATAACCTTTCCTAAAAAGAGGTTAGAGACAAGCTGGTAGTTCACTGGGACATCTTGACAGATGATTTCTTAAGGAGAGACCGAACCACAGCCTCCTTGAGGCAGTCCAGCATCCTCCCTTCCTGAAGGGAGGTGTTAATAACCCCAGCCAGCACCGGCCCCAATGTCTCTCTGGAGGCCTTAACCAACCAGGACAGGCAGGGATCTAACTCGCAAGTTGTGGCCCGAACAGATAAGAACATAAGTGCCATACTGGGTCAGACCAATGGTCCATCTATCCCAGCATCCTGTCTCCGACAGTGGCCAATCACGGTGGCTTGGGAGAAGCACCCAACAGGTCACAATAGGGGATCCCTTCCCTGTTGTTTTCCCCCAGCTCCCGTCATGTTCCCTCATTCTGTCTGGCTAATAGCTGCTAATGGATCTATCTTCCAGAAACTTGTCCAAACCTCTTTTAAACTCAGCTATAGTACTGGCCCTTACCACAGTCTCTGGCAGTAGATTCCACAACCCGATTATACGCTGAGTGAAAAAATATTTTATTTGTTTTAAACTTGCCAGCCATGAGTTTCATGGCGTGTCCCCTAGTTCTAGTACTAGCTGAGAGGGTAAATAACTGCTCCTTGTTTATTAGTTCCACACCACTCATGATTTTATAGAACTCTATCATATCTTCTCCTCAGTTGTCTCTCCTCCAAACTGAAGAGCCCCAACCTACGACGCCTCTCCTCATACGGGAGCCCTTCCATGTCCTTGATCCCAGGGTATCGGCTGCCTCAGCAGATGTCACCGACTGCAACTCATCCCACAAAATCCGATCAGACGGGGCATTCCTAACCTCTGACTGCCACTGCATCCAACAAGGCGGAGTCGAAGTCATGCTCAGTGCGAGCGATTTTATCTGCAAAGTACATTAAAAACATGTTTCAGCGGGCTTTGGAAGAATCTAGGCGGAAACAGGGTGGACCAACCAACCCCTGCATCCCCAGGAACAGCTCCGCCAGACGCGACTGATCGGATGCAATGAGGGAAGCAAAGGACCGTTTCTTTGCTGCTTGTACTACCATGGCATAGGCCCTCAAAAACGCTCTATGCCGTAATTGGTCATCTTGGGAGCGAGTACAGCATCTCCATCGCTCTAACCGCCTCCCTTCATGCTTCAACCGTCCTGGATCCTCCATTACCCACAGGGACCTATGGTGGCGAAACGCTGGGAGCCAACATCTGGGAGCCATCCGATCAATGGCCTCAGCTAGCCAGCTGTTCCAAAAAGCCACGAGGTCATCGATGGAGCGGCCGTCAAGCTCAACAGGTATCTCCCCCAGAGCATTCCGGAACCCTTCTGATTCCATAAGTCTCTGGGGGTGGACCATCTTAACTGGTTCTACACCCCTACGGTCAGGCAGGCGTGCCAGGATGGAGACTTATAGATGGGTTTGTAGAAGCGATGTATAAGAATATACGTGGGCTCCCACAACTCTCCACAGCTGGATTAGTTAATATGAAACACCGAAGCCAGCAATCATACCGTTGACGTATGGGATAGGTAGCTCAAATCTGGTCTTAACTCATTTTAGAAGGCAACGTTACAAATAAAATAAAAATAACCATGGTTTTGAAACCAATTATGCAGGCTTCTTAGTTAGAACCGAGATCTTGCCATCATGCTGTAAACATTCTAGAAAACGTATTTTTACACACCACCCTCCTTTTCCTCTTCTGTGTGTGGTCAGCGTAAGTATTCCTGCTTCAAATTATTCCTCCCCAACCAGACAGCTCACCGGCCATAAGCATGACGATTTGTCAATGACAAGTGATGTCAGTCTCAAAAGGCCACTCCTTGGCTAGGTCAAAGATAAATAAAGTGACAGCAAGAGTTGCCCCAAGATAGGCGGTCCTGTATTTAAGTGCTAGCTGGTGTCCTTCCGCTTGGTGGAAACTAGGATGTGTTCGTTTCCCAGAAAGAGGGCTTGAGCTGTGTCAGAACTAGCTCTCTGAACCACTAGAGGCTGCTGTTTGGCTGTGGCTTTCCAAGAAGTCGTCAGCTACATTAAGAATCTGCCCACAATTCAGGTTCTCGACTGTTTGTGGTTCTGCTGGAGAGATCATGTTTGTCATCTTCAGTTGGGGCGGATCATCATCCCACTGTTTCGGCAGCCTCTTTCTCCTAGGATTATACATAGTTTTCTTGATGTTAATGGGGGGAAAAATCGTTCACACAATTGGAGGGAAATTTTCTTACACTCTGTTGAGATAATTGGATAGCATTGGGGTGTGCTTGGTTGCAATAGTTTAAGGACACACTCCTCCACCCATAGTCTTTAAGAGCTGAGCGATTGACTTTAATGGTGGAAGATTTACCCTCTATGTTTTCATATTTAAGTGTTCAATGAAATTCTGGCTGCCAACTACATGGGCTTTTAAAAACCATGTCCCTGGCGCTCACTTGTGCTGCAGCCATATAAAGGAGCCTTAAAGTGGCTACTAGCTGATTTTTGTATGAGAGTATAAGTATAGTCTGTAAAGGAAAACTGGGCCCCATGTCATTTAAAAATTCTTGATAATAGCTCTTAATGAAAATTAATGAAAATATTTTTGCCTGGAAATGTATAAGTGTCTCTATTTATTGTACAGGTTGCCTGCTAGGGCAAAGATTCAATGTAACATCATTTGGCAACATATCTCCCCTTGCCAATATGATGAACACTGGCAGCAAAGTTGTGGGTTTAGGAGTTTATTCCTCCTGCTAATCATCCCCACCCAGGATTATCCCCCACCTGTTATCTGCAAACTCCCAATTTACTGTAACCAAGCCAAGAACGTGTACCTGAGCTCTCGCATCCTCACGAATGTTGCGTCCCTTGTCTCTCCCTCTGTTCCCCCTTCCCTGTCTCCCCTCCCCCTGTCTTCTTTAGATTGTAAACTCTCGGGCAGGGACCGTGTCTATTTTATTCTCTGTAAAGCACCAGGTACATCGCTGGCGCTATATAAAAGCTTATAATAATAATTAATAATGCTGAATATGACTGAGTGGCTTTTCTTTCCCCCAGGCTGTGCCTCGGAGATAAGCCCGAGGCACGGCCTGGGCTAAAAACCGCCACAGCCCATGAAAAGCCCAGGTCTGGCCCGAGGAAACATCTGGCAGGCTCTTTCAGATGGGACGGGACCACGGGTGCCCACACGCATCAAAGCGTTGCCACCGCTGCTACTGTCAGATCTGAAAATATCCAATGTCTCTTAGAACAAGAGAGGGATGGTTACCAGGAGAAGAGATGGTAGACAGGAGGTTTTGCCCTACGTGGTGATGCTTGTGAGACTGGGCACTCGAGAGAGAAGGAGTGGGGAACCTCAGGCCCAGGGGCCAAATCTTTTATGTGGCCCCTTTCTGGATCTAGTGCCTATCCCCAACCACTGAAAAACTCAGCTCTTGCCCCAACTTCTATGCAACCCTTGGAGCTTGTACTAATTTTCAAAGAGCTGCCTAACTGAGTCAGATCAGTGGTTCATCTTAGCCCAGTATTGTCAAAACCTGACATGGGAGCAGGGTTTGAAATTCGGGTCTCTGGGCCCCCGGTAGAGGCCTCACCCAGATGTGCTACCTGACACCCTCCAGGATGCTCGGCAGAGGCCTCACGGCGGTGTGCTACCAGAGAGATGCTAGGCATTGAAGTTGGGACCTTATACATGCAAAAATGCACTCTACCATCTGAGACACAGCCCGGCACCCATGAGGAAAGTGGCCCCTGGGAGGAAAGAAGTTCCCCACCTCTCCTCTATAGAAAGATGGATTGGAATGTATAGCCGTGGGATTTTTGTCTTGAGCAAACTCATGGCTGTGTTTAGGTAATACATGTTAGTTAAACCAACCGCTCCTTTCTAGTTAAGTATGATGGCTGAATCCTGCAGAGTCTTTAGAAACAAAACTGAGACTTGGCTTCTTTTGAGTTTCTGTAATGCTTTTTTTTTGTTTTTTTGGTCCTGATTCTGAAAGGCCCATATGCTGGGGTTCCACGAATAGTCGTTTGGGGTTTTGAATCCCCCCCCCCTTGTATTTGTCAAAGTGCTTAAAATATGGAGCAAGAATTAAGGTTGCCCCCCAGCTTGGGTTGTTAATTAAAAATACATGTTGGAGGGCCCTGCATTGATGCCTACAGCCCCAATGCAGGGCCCTGGAATTTGTATTTTTCATAAGCATTTTTTGTATTGTTTAAAAACCATGTCCCTGGCTCTCGCGCTGCAGCCCTAGAAAGAAGCCTAGTGGCTACTCGCTCATTGTTGCACGAGAGTATAAATATAGGCTGTAAAGGAAGCTTTGTATCCTTCAGCAGGGTGCCTTCAACATTGTGCAACCCTAAGTATAATCATTAAAAAGGCAAAACTATTGGGGTGGGTGGGAAATCTGTGCTGGGGGGGGGGGATGAACAGGGGTAGTCAATCTAGAGCCTCAGCAAGGCTAGACCTTAAACTCTATGTCCCCCCCTAATCCTACAAACCCTGGTTTCCTCCAATCCCCGCCCCCTATTCCCTCTAGCCCCGCCCCCCGCCTCTGCCCTCAGAGCCTCCCTCGCCCCGCCCCCTCCCTGCATTTTACCCAGAATGCCCCTGGTTGAAAACAAATTCCCACGTGACCAGCGGCGCGGCGAGTCCATCATGGCGTCTCCCAGTGGCTGGCCGGGCTCGGGCTCGGGCTCGGGCTGGCGGGGGTGCGGGGCGTTGGGCCGGGCGGCGGAGGAAGCGGCCGAGGCGGAGGCGGCGGCCGAGGGCCTGTACGTGGCGGTGGAGCGCTGCCCGCTCTGCAACTCCACGCGCCGCCGCCTCACCTGCGCCAAGTGCGTCCAGAGCGGGGACTTCGTCTTCTTCGACGGGCGCGACTCGGAGCGGTGGGTGCCTGTCTGCCCCCCCCCCCGGGGGGCGGGGAGAGGGGGAAGGGGGCGGGTTCCCATGCCTGAGGAGCCCCCCTTCACCCACCTGAGTGGTGGGGAGACGCGCATTGCCCCGGGGTAGGTAGCCCCGGATCAAGGTAAGCAGCTGCCCCGGGGTATATGCCCTCTAACTCTCACACACACCCCTTTCAAACTGGAGTCAGGTAGGTCTCGGATCAGGGCAAGCAGCTGCCCCGGGGTATATACCCTCTGACTAACCACCTGCCTTCAAACTGGGGTCAGGTGCTGCCCTGAGGCAAGTAACCCCTGAATCAGGGCAAGTAGCTGGCCTGTGGTATGTGCCCCCTGAGCCCCTCCACTGGATCAGGGTAAGCAGCAGCCCTGGGGTATATTTTCTCCTGAGGAGTCAGCTGCTGCTCTATGGCAGGTAGCCCCTGGATATGTAGGTGCCCTTTTACCCCCCTTCAGCTGGGATCAGCTGCTGCGCACAGAGCCCCAGGTTCAGGGCAAACAGCTGCTCTAGGGTATGTGCCCCCATGTTCCTCGGCTGGAGCCAGTGCTGCTCTGGGAGCAGGTACACCCCCACCCCGATCAGGATAAATGGATGCCCTGTGGCATGTGCCCTCCTTTGGATCCGGAATTAAGGAATGTTTAGATTATCCCCACCTGGTCCAGCTCCCTAGTGCAGACCTGAATCTGATGCTCTTCCTCCAGAGGCATTGGGTAGGGAGGATGAGCCCATCTCACCTTGTGTGTGCGCGGCCAACCAGGTTTGGTGCCTACTTGTCTTCTACATTTATCAAGAAACACAGTTAGGATTTCGGCTCTTGCTAACTCTAGTGTGGTTCTCTCCCTGTGTTGTTTAAATGAAGCCCCAATTGATTTTCTGTTGGGGTTTTTTTTTTAAAAAAAATTAAAAAAATTTGGTACAACAGTAATCCTCCTGTTCCAAGAAAATGCTGTTTGGTTTGGCCTGGTGACTTTAATGATTACATGTGGGCAAATTAGACTAGAAGATCCAGAGCAAGGAAAATTAAAAATTATTTTTCACTCACATAGTGGATGGCAAAGGGTCTCATGAAAGAGTGTATCTGGGCGATGGGTTCAACATATAATAGAGGTCGTTTATCAAAAGTGACACACGAGGGTGTGTGGCAAGAGCAGGAAACTTATTTGCTGTAAGATATATTTTTTTTTACAAAGCCACTTGGCTTCTCCTATTTCAACCATCCATTCTAAAATGAATATGAAACCTTGCCTTGAAAAGATTGAGGTCAAATTGAATATCAGCAAAGTATTTTGAATAGATAGAACAAAGTGGTACAGCGCAAGTGGGCTTCCTCAATGGAATGTTCTACTAACGTTCCGCAGTAATAAGTGTTACCCTAGATGGAGCACGTAGCAGTAGATCCTTATACTTACAAAAGGAGATCCCTCATTGTGCCTTTCCCCAATAGTATTAATGTGGGTATTGGGCAAAATGTTGGGAGTGTTTTCGTCTTACGAATTCTTCCAGTGTGGCAAGTTGACAGAGGCGGCACTCTGATTTTCCATACGCTTCTACTAGGGCTATTGGTTCAAATCGGTTTGATACGACAGCTTTTCAATTTCTTCTTGGTTTCCAGTTTTTCTATAGCTGTTTTAAATCATAGGCGTCCAGATCAAAAATTGGTCAGAATTGACACGAGTTGTGTGTACACTTAAACAATGAAAAGTTCACCTATGAAAAGATGGCTTATCCTTTAAGAACAAAACATAAAGTTCTAAATGGCTGAAGATAGATAGATAGACACGAACACCTCTTTAAAATTCTTACTTCATACCACAACCATGTTCCAGCTGATACTTCAGTATTGTAGGCAGTAAAGAGAACATTTCACATCAGTTAAGCAGTATTAATAATAAAGCCACTGACTGTATTTGCATACTGCTTATGCTACCGGTAAATTCAAGCCAACATCTCTTCCTCAGTATGGCTACCTAGTTAACTGCAACGAAGCAATTTATTAGCTTGAAAAGGAAAAACATTAGTTTAGAATTATGAACATCCTGAAATTTTATGCAGTAGCTTAGTAATCAATAAATACATGAAAAATGTACTACATATGAGAACCAAGAAAACACAAATATTTGTGATAAATCTGTGTATTATTCCTTTTTATATTTTAAATTATTTAATTAGGTGATTATCATCAGTGAATAGTAGGAAAAGATGTTCAAGATAATAACTCAGCCATTCATTTGTAGTATAAAATAATTACACTAACTATATGAGAGTCTGCACGGTCCATTGGATAAGGTGTTGGACCCAGAACTGCAAGTCCAGGATTCAAATCCTGGCTTAGCTATAAACTCATTGAGTGTCCTTGGGCAAATCACTCTCTTCCGGCCCCAGCTACCCATCTGTAAAATGGAAATAATATTGATCTACCTCACAGGCTTGTTGTGCGGGTGAACTTGATAAGGATTGTTGTAAAGTACTTTAAATAATAGGAGTGCCTTATAATTGATAAATATAACTGAAAACCTAAACGAAGCTCAAAATGTGCATCCAAGGCTGGACAAGTATCTGTCTGCAGTGCTGTAGATGGGAATATCTTGAGAGAGAGAATTACAGGTCGTGTCAGTATTTGAGATTTTTTTTTTTTTTTTTTTTAAAGTCTGAACATACAACTGAATCCTCATCTGGTTTGGTGCTCTGGTGTGACTTTTGAATCCTAGCATTCTTGTGCCCTGTTTGGAAAACAAGTATATATCTTGTCTCAACTGCCTGAAGTTGGCCGGATGGAAAAACAAAGTCTAATTGTTATGTTTTCATGAAATCAAATATTTAATGAGAAACATTTTACATTCAAATCTATAAATGTTATTGGCATAAAGCACTGGCTTTTATAGCTGGCTCATTAAGAATTTTATCCCAGTCTTTGAATGTCTAAAAATTGCCTGCAACTGGTTTCAGGGATTTTCTCCCTACCAAAAGCCATGCCAATTGGGAGAGCACCTTTCTACACTTGGAGTGGTTAAGCTGATCTAGTCTAAGGCCTTCACTTTAGTACAGCAAAAACATTCAGTACAGTAGATAAGATTGATTTCTCAATCAATCTCTCGTTATCAAAATGTTTTGGGATAGAAATTCTCGCCCAGATAATACTGTTTTAAGACTGGTTCCAATTTTAAGCTGTTATACTCTCTCACGATATTTTATTAGTTATTTAAACTTGTATGCCACTCTTCCCAGAGGCTCAGGTCAACTTACAAATCATAAGAACATTAAAATTAAAATAATAACTAAATCCCACAACCCTCCACAAATCCACCCACTATCACCACCCCTTCCCAAACCAATCCCTATGGCCTGTCCCCACCCACCAAATACCTTTTCAAATAAAAAGTCTTGCACTGCCTCGGGAAGATGTCCGGGCTCAAACAAACTTCTGGGGGAAGGGAATTCCAAAGCATTGGAGCAGCAACCAAGAACACCTCCCTGTAAGCCCTTATCGTACAAACAAGGCTAACGGACGATATCCCCTCTCGCTCTCATATCATTGGATTGATTATGTAATTGGATTGAAGGTGGTTATATGCTTGTTAAAAATTACACACAGTGATTTATGCTCGTGGATAATGTTTGTTTACCCTTGGTATGGACTGTCCTTCCTCATCTTGGTGTCTTGTGAAATCAGAGCTCTGTTAAGGTTTAATTACTGAAGTACAATCAGGGGTGTAGCTAGGGTGGAATGGGCCCCTGGTTCCTCTAACCTGCCCATCTGCATCGATGGAGTCACCATCCATCCTGTTCTCCAAGCCCGTAGCTTGGGCTTCATCTTTGACACGCACCTCTCTTTTAAACCTTACATTGACTCTGTTGCCAAATCCTGCTGATTCGCCCTCCATAACATTGCTCGGATCCGCCCCTTTCTCTCTACCTCCTCGGCCAAAACCCTTGTTCATGCCATGGTTATCTCTCGCCTCGATTACTGCAACCTCCTCCTTGCTGGCCTCCCTCGCTCTCACCTGTCCCCCCTTATCGCAATCCAAAACTCCGCTGCCAAGGTCATTCACTCTGCCCGTCGCTTCGACCACGTGCAGCCTCTCCTCTCCTCTCTTCACTGGCTCCCCCTTCCTGAACGTATCCTGTTTAAACTCCTGGTATTCCCGTTCAAATTGCTACATGACCAAGCTCCCCCTTACCTCTCGGACCTAATCGCCCTACGCACTCCTGCGCGCGCTCTCCGCTCCTCCTCTGTCCCCTCCCTCACTCTCCCTCATTTCTCCTGCTCACCTAACAGCCTTCGACCCTTCTCCCTTGCCGCCCCCCATGCCTGGAACTCCCTCCCTGCCCGCATTCGCCTTGCCTCCTCCCTCCGCTCCTTCAAATCCCTCCTCAAGACCCACCTGTTCCTTGCTGCCTTTCCCAATCCCTGACAGACGTTCCCTTATACCTACTGTCTGCCCTCCTCTGCAGACTGCTGCAACCTGATTGTAACCAAGCCAAGCACACACACCTGAGACTTCGCATCCGCTTGAATGTTTGTCTTCTCCCCTGTCTCTCCCACTGTCCCCTCTCCCTGTCTCCCCCTCCTTGTCTTTTAGATTGTAAGCCACAGGCAGGAACCGCATCTATTTCTATGTTCTGTACAGCACCGGGTCACACGACTGGCGCTATATAAATGTTTATAATAATAATAATAAGTCACGATGGGCCCTGCCTCTGTGTCCCGTCGGTGGACCTAGGGGCACTGCTATCAAACACACGACACCCAAAATGCAGACCGCCTATTAACCGTATTATGCCATGCAAAGAGACCATATATAACCAGTTCAGTTGTGCCCCCATCCCATAATCAGTTCATTTGCACCCCCACATAAACAATTCATGCTGCCCCCCACCCGTAACCAGTTCATTTACGCCCTCGGGGTACCATGAATTGTTCATTTGTGCCCCCCATATAATCTAGTTATGGGGTGGGAGTTTAAAGACAGTATTCCTTAGCAATAACTTCCTTAAGAAGAGTTAGTGAAATAGCAGCCATAATGATGTCAGACCCATATTTGCAGATTTTCCAAGAAAGAATAGATATTGCTTTACATCCTAAATTCCTACCTAAGATAGTATAAGTAAGACAGTTGTGAGAATGTGGCCCTTTTTACACGGACCTCTCCCACCCATGAGTGTTCATGGGTGGGGGAGCCCCATGTGAACAATGCGGTGCACGTGCCCGCCTAACACGCATTCCCACTCACCCCCCACTTGTCCCCATGCATGGAGCAACCGGGGGAAACAGCGGTTGCTCAATGGGTGCAGCTAAGTGGGGGGTGAGTGGGGATGCATGTGCAGCCATGTGCGTGCCCTGCCCATGCTCCAGCATGCCCACAGACACACACACACCCCAAAACCTGGCAGAGCCATGTAAAAAGGGCCTGTGAAGAGCCACTCAAAGACAAACAGAAGGTTGCTGCTTTGTAAACAAGGTTCTTCGAGATGTCTCCTACCTTTCTCACAACACCCGTCCAGCCCCGCATGGAATTTTCTTATATTCCTAGAAAGGTTTGGAAGGAACTATCATTCTGAGGGGGAGAGTGCTTTTTATACTAGAGGAGCTCCATCATGTGGTCTCTTATTTGAATAGGGTGAGCGTGCACAACCCAGTTGTGAGAATGTTGGAAGCCATCTCGAAGAACCACCTTTACAAGGCAACAACCTTCTGATCACTCACATGGGGAGGAGTTTGTTTACAAACAGCTTTATCTCCCAGTCCAATCGGTGTTCCTGCTGCAACTGCTGCAGCAGCACTACTAACGTGCAGAGGCAGGTGAGGGATGGGGACCCCCCCCATGATGTGGGGGACCCCTGCACCCAGGCCTCGTCCAGCCCAGGCATGGGGCTGCCCCCGTGGGGCCAGGCAGCAGCCCCTGGGACCAAGCAGCCCCCAGCTTTATGCCGTGTTCGCTCAATAGACGCTACGCCCCTGAGTACAATAATAATTAAGCATGGCATGTTCATAAGACCTGCAGTAATGTAAGTGCCAACATCCTCCTTCTCTCTGTTCATGTGTTGTGCCTTGGTATCTTTGCGTGTTTTCAGACCTGATGCTAACCCCAGTTTAACCACACTTGAACATTTCTTATGCATGTTGCAGGGTTGAATTGGTGCCCTATGCAGCCCTGCAACATGCATAGGAAATGTTAACGTGTGGTTAAACTGGGGTTAGCATCATGTCTGAAAACACCCTTTGAAACCCATCCCAGCATCCTTGTGTAACAGAGATGGGGATTTTCCCCCCTTCCACAGGCCACTCTGAAAATTAGTACAAGCTCTGAGGGCCAGATAGGAGTTGGGGCAGAGTTGCTTCTGGGTTGTCCTCAGTTTGGCCGACAGAAGGGGAGGGTTCAGGTCATGGATCTGTGTATCGTGCATCCATCCCCTGTTTTTCGATGCAGGCTCTTCTCTCCATTTCCTTCCCTTGAGCCCACTATTTCAGTGCTAAGGGGTGTGGCCTGAAATAGGTACCTAAATTGCTACCCACGGGTAATGAAAAAATCAGGATCGGAAGTTGACATTCCCAGTTATAGGGTTCCCAAATTGGGTACCAATTTGTACCTGATATTTTCGAGTCAGTTTGGGTACTGGAAATTTGCTGGCTTTTCCCATTTTTGTGGGTACTTGTTTTGGCTTAGTCTAGATCCATTAGCCAGATCCAGGTATTGGAAAGGGGTCAAATAAAAAACAGCTACAGGCTTTGGTTCCCCACTCTTGCGTATAACATCTTGAATACAGAGAGTCAGTTTTTCTTAGGAGTTTAACTGTGCACTAGCAGTCAAATAACTCTTCAAAGCCCATTTGATGAATAGGATATTGCTTTGTTTCCGTACCGATCTCTCTGCTCGCCACATCTTTGCATTGTGGCTGCCAAAACCGAAGATTAACTCGGGTATCTAAGCCAGTATGCTTTATAAAGGCTGATTCATAGCCAGGTGTGGTACGTTTTTATAGGTTATAACTGTTCTGTTCTTGGAAAGAAGGCATTCATGCAAATTGCTTATTATTCTACTCTCATCTGGTAATCACGGTTCCTAGTATTGTAGCCCTGGGTGCAAAATTTGCAGGCACCTGGGAGCCATTGGCATCCAGAAAACTCAGGCTGGCAATGGGCTCAGGGGTGTAGTGGGGTAATAACGGTTTATATCAGGATAAAGTCTGGCCACTGAATTTTTGTAGGGGTGGCGGGCTGCTGGAGTTTGATCTGAAATTTCATGCCCTGCAGCTGTACTCAAAATTCAATGCCTTTGATCGCTGACAGGTTTATCAACGTACTGTCTTTGGAAACTGTAATAATAATTTGATTTTCAGCAAAAGTGACCTTTAATTTTATATAGTCTGTTTGGCGGTACACTTTGCTGTCATCTCATTGTTATAAATATAATTTCCTCAGTTGGATGCGTGGAATAAAGGAAGTGGGAGCTGCGGGGGGTATTGTTTTAAGCAAATTCTCTTGAAACAGCAGTTTGTGATCTGTGTCTCGGATACTTACTGAAAGCTTGCAGAGTCTGCAAAAAAACTGCAGAGGAACTAATGTGCATAATGGGAATTCATATTCTCTGACCCAAATAAGCCTTTTATTTTTGCATGTTAAATGTGTGCCTGGGTATTGTCCTTCCAGCCTGGGTGCAACAAGAAAGGAACGTGCGGTAGAGATAATAAACGGCAGAGATAATATTGGCAGTTAGGAATGAATTATTAAGACAAGCAGAGTACATTATTAATATTTAAGGCCCAGGCTTGCCATCATTAGCTTTGCCATTGGCTTATTGGATCTATTCCTTTGTCTTTAGATAAAGTATGCATGGAAACACTTGTGAAGCCTGGCATGCTTGAAAAGGGCCCCTTAGGGTTGGGGCTCCGCTGTGTTAGGTGTCCTACATGGAGAGAGAGCGATCCTGGAACTGGTTGGTGCTGGCACAATCCCTTTGTGCCAGTGGGATTGATGTCTGTGCAAAAGGACAGCACTGGCGCTAAACAGCATTGTGAGTGTGCCTCTGCTGTTTACGTTGAGGGAAAGTGACACGGGGAAAACGGAGGAGGCCGACAGTGGGACATGCGACAGCTATCTTAAATTTTGCATCCCATTGTCGTTACGTTAGACTGGATATAGCAGTAAATGACAGCAATCTCCCCCACCACGAGCTTTCATCAGTCACCGTTAACCAGGGAGAAAAGTCCTGGTTCTACAGTTCGAGGGCAGGTAAAGTTCCTAAGCCCAAGAACCACATACAAAAATGTTCATGTCGCGATGAGACCTATCACTCAGATTGATTGCAGCTTCCTCCGGTCCTGGGGCAGTGTGGCTTCTTCCCCCATCAAAGCTCTGGCAGGTTTCAGCAGCAGCAGCAGCAGTGTTGTAGGGCCTGTCCCCCTGAGGCTCCCACAGCAACAATAGCAGCTCAGCTTCTCTTGCTCCAAGCCCCCAGGCAGCTACTTCTGGGAAAACCCGTAGTATGGATGCCTGAGAACCCCATGGGGTTCCCGAGCCCCCATTTGCCCAACTCGGTTCTAGGTGCTGCTTTTGAATGAGGGATGAATCTGGAGAAGGAATTATTTGAACATGTATGTTCAGGGTCGCTCGACCCTACTGGTCCTGTTAGAGCTCTCAGCTGCATTCGATACCGTTGACCATGAGATGTTGGTGACGTGCTTGCGGGACAGTGCAGGGGTGGGCGGGATCATTCTTGAATGGTTCCGCTTATTCCTGACCGGGAAAACTCAGCGGGTGGTACTC
>QEPC01011609.1:2339138-2352655 GCA_003113815.1 Sphenodon punctatus
TAGGAAGGGGAACAGAGGGAGAGACAAGGGGTCTAACATTCATGAAGATGCGAGGTCTCAAGTGCACATACTTGGCTTGGTTACAATGAGAATGACAGCAGACAAATATTTTGAGGCAAAAGAGAGCAGTCAGGATCGATATCGACCATCTTATTATGTGATTCTGATACCAGCAGGAATGCTGAGTAAGTGCTCCCTAAACCTATATCTAGTCTTAGCCACAGTGTCTCCTGTGAATTCTCAAATCTCAGCATTTTCAGTACAGGCTCATGCCATTTCATTACCGGATCAAATTCACGTAGCCAGGCAAATAGCCCCCCCTAACATTCCACGCTGGAAAAGATTAATGTTGCCTTTGACTCTCTTGGAATTTCAGCTGTATCAGGACAGCACTGTAGGGTGGCTGACCTGTCTGGGCTAGGAAGCTTGGTATGCTGCAGCCTTCAAGTTAATTAAAAATGACTGGTAAGGAGACTTCAGCTTTTAAATAAGAAAGTGGCTGCCGTAGACTAGAGCCCAGGGTCTCAGTCTGAGGGTACGGGGCACGGAAGGTGGTGGGGGTGGCAAGAAGGACCCCTAGCTGGCAAAACCCCTAGCTCCACACTCTGAGCTAGGGGGAATTTCCAAAATAACGGCGGTGGCAGGGAAGCAGGAGGGAGGGAGCAAAATGTGTGTGGAGGAGGGGGGTTTAGCTATGACGTGGATGTGGAGTGTGTGGTTCAAAAAAAGTTGGAGAACCACTAGACTAGCGTTTTGGCACAGGAACCCACATCTTCCATTGGTCCCTCTGCTTTAGCCACATGTACACCGGAGACTTTGGACCCTCTACTGAAACGTATTGAGGGGGTGCTCATGAGGCCTGTTCTCGGGGACCGCAACTACCCACTGAAAACATGGCTTATGAAGGCCCACGGTGTTGCCCACACCCATGAGCAATGTTACTTTAACCAGCAGCTCAGCACCACCCACTCTGTTGCGGAGAGGGCTTTTACAGCGGCACTGGAGATCAATTGCTACAAGGATTTCTAGCTTGTATGTATTGGTTTTATTGCATGCTCATAGACCATTGTAGCACACTAAAAATACATCACATAACAACCAACATGAAACGGAAAATAAAAACATAAAAGAAAACAAAATCAGCCCTCACAAAGAATGCATAAACACTAAAACAACATACTGAGTGTCTAACCCATGGGGTCAGTTACACGGTATAAACTGGGGAATACCCCCAAATTAAACAGCTACGTTGGTTGAAGAGCGAGCAGCATATCCTATAAAGGATTTCCTAAGCTGAAATGCTTGCATTAAAAAAAACTGCAGTATTCCTGATAACGTCGCGTTTCAAACTATGAAGGATCAGAGCCAACAGCGCATGGTCAGATAAGCCTCTAAAATGGGCCCCAGGTACTCCAGCCACAAGTTGTCATATAAATGACCTTGAAGGATGATATGAGCTACAGTTTCCACTTCTAATTTGTCAAACGGACATAAGCGGTCAGCATAAGTTATACCACGCATCCGACCCTCAAATACACAGGAAGGGAAAGCATTAAGTCTCGCAGAGCAAATCAGTTGTTTGGCCGTTCCAGAGATAGGAGCAGCCAGATAATCTGAAACCTGACCCACTTCTGGGATCCATATCGGATAGTCCCGGACATGGGGAGTCAAACTCAGCCCGCCAATCTCCGACTGGCGCCCCATGTCCTCTGAGCGAGTCAAAATCTCCCCTCTGAGAGAGGCCGGATGTTTATCCTGTAAATATTCTGGGGGAAAACCCCATCCGTCTGAATTGAAAATCAATTTTCATAGCCCACTGACTAGTGAAGGGGTCCTCCCCCGGATCCTTCAAAAGTTGGGATCCCTGGCTAGATCGAACTTTGAGCCAGAATTTCGGTGCACACTCGTTGGCAACCTGAGACCAGGGTTTCTGACCCAGCTCTGATTGAATTGCTGCCAAGGGAGTGCCCCGAGGGGCACTAACCAGCTTCTGGAGGAACTTTGATTGAGTCCTGTCCATCAGGGTGGAGCAGAAGGGAGCCCACAGTTCGGCCCCGTATAGAAGTTGAGACCGGATTTTACTAGTGTGGACCTGTAAGGCTGGAAGGACTGCCGATCTTCCTTGTCTGCAAAAAAGACCACTGATAGATTGAGCTGGACCCTGAACAGCTCTCAGTGTCCTGGTAACGTACTCACGCCAGCTACCAGATCTATGGAACAGGACACCTAAATAACGGAAAGCAGGGACCTGTTGAATTGAGAATCCCTCAATAAACCAAGACTGAATTTTAGATTTAGATGAGAACACCAGTATCTTTGATTTATTATGATAAATTAGTGATAGTTAGTGAATTACCATGGCAGAAGGCCGTAAAAGCCTGAAGCTGCCGACACAGCCCTATTTGTGTCTGTGAAAGCAAAGCAATATCAGCGTAACATAGGCAGCCAACAGGCTTTAGTGGGAAGAAGTGGGGAACTGGCTCTCCAGCTTGAGGGGATAGACCGTTACAGTGTCCATGCTGGCGTCAACCCTTGCTGGCTCTGGGGTGGGGACTGGCATGGAGGGGTCTCTGCTGGCGGTCATGGGTTCCATGAGGGGTAGCGGGAGCAGTTGCAGTGGGAGAGCTAAGTCCGCCCACTCCGGCCTCTAGAGAAGGTGCAGCCATAGAGGCGGGATTCAACGATGACTCCCATCAATGTACAGGAATCGGTCCATGCACTCATGGTAGGGAGAGGTTTGCCTCTGTTGTCTGGAGGTGAAGTTGTTGTCCCAAATCTTCTTGTAGCCTCTCTTCAAGTTCTTGGCTTGCTGCCGGCACTGGTTCTTGTTGCTGGTGTAGCCCTTCTGCGCCATCTGGAGAGAGAACTCGTGGAACACCGCCTCATTTCTGTAGCGCTTCACCAGCTGGTATTGGACGTCTGCTCTCCCCCCCCCCCCCCCCCCCCCCCCCAAAAAAAAAATAGAGTGATGAAGGACTTGGTTTCTTCCTCGCTCTAGGGAACACACCTTTGGTGGGCAGAGTAGTAGGTGGAGAGTGCCTGAGATGGAAACCTGGAGGTAGCCGTGCTGGTAGTTGCCTGGCTGCCGTTCTGAGCCATGGCCATGGCATTGGAAAAGCTGTGAAAGTCTCTCCAGAGAAGGCAAGAGCTTTGAAAAAGAGAGCATTGGGCCACCACGTGCTGCAAACCAGGCCGAGCTGGAACAACGCATGTTTGAATTTGCCACAGATTGGACTTTTTAAGGCGAATGTTATGTGTGCACCAGTGAGAGGGACAGGAATTGGTTGCGCGCCCCTCAGAACACTCTGTCTCTTCACCCACAACTCTATGGTGCCGGAGGACCCATACAAACACAGTGCTGCATGCAACCCAATTGACGGGATGTGGATACTTGGGCACACGTTCGCCCACATTCGCCTGCATCGTTGGCTCCCCATGCTCTAGGACCTTGCCACGAGTGGGGGCTTCGTGTCCAGTGGGTGGTGGCCACATGGCCAGTGGGGGTGAGCACCTAATCAACAGGCAGCTAGGCACCCACCTGGTGTGGGCTACCGATTCGTTTAGCACCCAAAGATGTATCCCAGGCTATGTGCCTGTTGGACACGCTGGTTGATGACACCGTCAACGGAAATGGAGGCTAAAGTGGGAGAGGCTGGTTTGGGTGCAAGGTGGGAGTTGAGTTCTTCTCTTCTGGCACATGGAGGCGAGTAGAAGGGCAATAATAATTGTGAGGATGCAAGAAACTAGCTAAAATCTATTCTGAGTGGTTCTCGGAGGCTGACTGACCCAGAGTGCCAGGCTAAGGGGGTGCTTGGCAGTTGCGTGGTGCCAAATGCTGCTCCAGATGTGCACTAGAGATCAGCAATGTTTGTTCAAACTTATAACGTAAGAGTTGGATTCAAATCTTCAGGGGGGAAAACTAGTGAAAGCTAGCCCCACTCTAATGGAACAATAAAATAGCAACCTTTTCCATGGTCCTCTTATTGGATAATATATTTCTTTAGTTACATTTATATGCCGTCCTTCCCAAAGGGTCAGGGCCACTCACAAACAAAAATATTAAAACTTATTACAAAAAAACCCAAACACTTCCCTCCAAACCCAACCAATACCACTTCCCAATTCTTCTCGCCCAACTCCCTCTCACAACACGGCCCAGCAAACCCACCCCTACCCCCACCCACAAGTCTTACGATGCTCAGGTCCGAGCTCAAGCCAGCCCTCCAGGGGAAGGGAGTTGCGTAACATCAGGGCAGCGACCGAGAATGCCCTCGTCGTACAGACGAGACGAACAGGTGGCACCCGCAGGTGGGCGCCCTCAACCAGTTGTAGGGTCCGCAATGGGGCATGGAAGGACAGGCGGTCTTTCAGCTACGTTGGGGCCCAGACCGTTTAGGGCTTTAAAGGTCAAAACCAGCACCTTGAATTGTGCCCAGAAAGCTATAGGCAGCCAATGCAGACTCCAGAGCACCGGTGTTAGGTGCTCCCGGCACCTCACCCCCAAAAGGAGCCGAATTGCTCTGTTCTGCACCAGCTGCAGCTTCCGAACAGTCAAGGGCAGCCCCACGTAGAGCGCATTGCAGCAATCTGGCCGCGATTGTACTGTTAAACCGTGCAATCCTGTGGATTAAAGTTAGAAAGGGAGTGGGTTGAGAAATGAGCAGGAAAGTGTTTTTAACAGATTCTGTCTATTCTAAAATAGGCGTTTGCTTGCTTTGACAGCCTTCTGACACTGTGCTGCCTTTTTCTCTCTCTCAAATTCAGAAAGTATCCAAAACTAATTTGCATTTTGAGTATCTGTTATAGCCTTAAAAGACTAAGAAGTCCAATCCTCAAAGCCAGAGGTTCAGAGCGGAAAGGTTTTTGAAATTTGCATTAGATTGTAAGGGGGGGGGGGGGGGTGTCTGTTTTTTAAAAATTTGAAGTGAAACGTTATCACTGATTTAAACCTCTGAGAACAGCAAATCATTAGGTAGAGTGCGGACCAGGTGCCAACCGAAGGCGGCGTTGCGGCAGCATAAGGGGGCTCTGTTGATATTGCTTTGGGAAATACAATTATGCAAGAGGTTATTGCAAATGTTACCGTAACTTCAGAGACTAAGGGGAAACGGTTGGGTTTTAGATGCTGTTAAATTTCAGGAATCCTATTCGGATTTCAGAAACCTTTCACCCACCTCGAGTGTATAAAAATACCATGTTCTCAATATAAATAAACAGATTAATCTAATCTCATTCCAGGTTTTCAGAAAAGAAGGAGAGATTAAAGCATCTTAAAATCAAGCAGAATGAATTCCAAGCCCAGTAAGTTACAATTTTAGTTTTGGGGAGCGTTTTATAACCACATTAGATATGCTCATACCCCTCTCTCTTACCCTTTATATTTAGTCCTGATTGTCAGCTAACCTTCCGTTATGATTTTCCCCCCCCTATAGCTTGTTGAAGGCGATGGAAGGCAAATGGATAACTGACCAGCTGGTGAGTCCTTTGACATCTTTGGCAGCCGTCTCAATGGTTGGGTTCCCTAAGCTTGTAGAGCGTAAGAGTCAGAGTTGCTAAACTGGAAGGTACCTCAAGCTCCATCTAGTCCAGGAGCTGCCACACCCCAACCATCTGCACAGAGAAATCCCACCAATAGCTACAATAAATAGAGACGGGGACCAACCAGAGTGCCCCGATGCCTGAAATAACAGGAAATAATTTTAGAAAAAGACGGAGTCAGATGTCCCAAACAGGCAAACCTCATCCACGCAATAAGGGAAGGCAAAAAACCCGGAGGCAACGGCCAGTCTTTTTCTAAAAGTATTTCCTGTTGTTTTAGGCATCAGTGCGCTCTGGTTGGTCCCAATCTCTACTTGTAGCTGTTGGTGGGGTTTCTTTTGTGTGGCTAGTTGGGGCATAACAGGTCCTGCCATGGGGCAGGGGGCTGGACCAGATGAACCTTCATTCGTTCACAACTTATTTATACCCCGCACTCTCTCGACAAAGGGGTCCTTGAGGATCCTTCCAGCCCTTATGACTCTGTCTCCAGCTGGAGACACAAACTGCTTTGCGGCTGGCATCCAGGAGAGAACAGCCTGTCTTTCCAGATGTGAACAGCACAGACCAGCAGCTTTTCTTTTCTTTATTTTTAAATTCTTAATCATAAGATGTGAGGGATTTCGGTCCCTTTCTATGATGCTCTCTTTCAGAGGTGGAAAATAATGTCTTGCAAGATGAGGATTGAGCAGCTGAAGCAAACGATTTGCAAGGAACACGAAGAAACGGCAAAAAGTAAGTAATATCTGTGCATTGTGCAACGTCTTCGCCCCTTCTCCCAGGCTGCCCCTGTACCTGGAACTCCCTCCCTGAACACATACCTTCTGCTCCCTCCCTCCTGAAAACCTACCTCTTTTGTCGGGCTTTCCCTAGCTGCTTCTCCCCATAAGACTAGTCACAGATGCCTCCTCTTCCTCCTTCACTCCAGCTCCCCCTCCCCTAAGCACCTGTGACTTCACAACTTCATGAATGTCTCCCTTTCTCTTTCCAAGATTGTAGACCCCTGGGGGCAAAGACCTGGCTCTAATGAATTATTGTACAGCACCGGGTACATTGCTAGTGCGATATAAATAATCTGTTGTGGAAAGCATCCATATTGCTTGCAGAAAGAGAACCCATCAGATTTATAGGGTTGGCAAGGGCCTCTAGTCCAATGCAGGATACCTGATGTCTGCGACATCACAGATGCGTGTCCAGCCAGTTCCTGAAAACGTCCAATAAAGGCGATTCCACCACCTCCCCAAGCCACCGAATCCATTGCCCAACTGGTCTCGCAGTTAAGAAGCTTTTCCTAATATCTGTCTTGTTACAATTTAAGCCCGTTCTCATTCTGTCTTCCGTAGCTGGAGAGAACAACTGTTCTCCATCTTTTTTTTCTTTAAAGTGACCACCATTTAGATATTTGAAGGCTGCTATCATGTCGCTTCTTAGACTTCATTTCTTTAGGTTACCATACTGCAGTTCTTTCAGCCTTATGGAACTTTCACTCTAGCCCCTCAGTCGCCTTGGTTACCCTACCCTGAATCCTCTGTCAATTTGTTGATTTGGTTTTTAACCTGGGATAAGTTTTCAAACTTCCCTCCCTCCCTCAACCTGGTACTTGATCTCCTTTGGGAGAGAGGCCCAGGAGGGTCAGTTGGTAGAGCCAATGAGTGACCTTGATTGATCATTCACAGCAGGGGTGGCCAAGAGCTAACAAATCTCTATTGGATCACTGGCTGAGGACTAAGGGCGCTTTCCGAGACGGAATGCGCAGCCTTTGGCTCCGTGGGGAAGTCTGGAGTCCAATAACGTTCAGTTTCCATCTCGCGGGAAGGGCGGGTCTTTGCTGGCAAACGTAAGCGTCCAGCAGGGCGGTGAAAACCTACTCTGCCAGACGTGTATGTTTGCCGGCAAGGACCTGCGCTTCCACCCTTCCCACGAGATGGAAGCTGCGCATCATTTACCTCTCGGAGAATCCCACAGCACCAAAAGCTGCGCGTTCCCTCCCGTCTCATTGGAAAGCACCCTAAGACTAGCAAGTTGGAGGTTTCTTCTGGGGAGGCGAGGACGACCCGCACCCCAAGGAGGGTCTCCAGGGAGGAGAAGGGCTAGGAGAGCAGCCAAGATGACTCTCTGAGGGCAGTTCTCTCTATTTCTGAGACCAGTTGCTAAGGTGCCCCAGAGCTGGGAGCCTGTGGGTCCCAGGCTAGAGCAGTAAAACCAGAGGGGTCCTGGTAAATTGCCTAATGTTGATTCCTGGATCAAGTGGATTGTAGGCACTGTAAGTCTGGCTGCCCCAGTTTGTGTTTTCCTTTTAAAATTATGAATAGAAACGTGTTCAAATAGTGGGTATAGGAGCAGGTTTTATCCTGAATCTTCAGAGACCTGGGTTTGGATCTCTGCTCCACCATGTGTGACTTAGAGCAAGCCAGTTAATCTCCCTACACCTTGGCTTCCCATCTGCAGGATAGGAATAGCAGAGTTTTCCTCTGTTGCAAAGTTGCTGCTAATTGGATAGATACAGTGAAGTGTGAAAGACGTGCAGATGTTATGACCAGGAGGACATATTCTTGTCTTAAGATAAGAAGTTTGTTCCCTGTCTGTTTTACTCCTAGGTTCAGAGTGGCTCCTTAAAATTAAAGAGGAGAACCAGAAGCTTTACCGCCGGGCTTTGCGTCATCAGGATAAGAAAGAGAAGATCCAGAGGCATAACCGCAGGCTCGGAGACCTTGTGGAGAAAAGGAGCTATGAGCTAAGGAGCCAGCAGGAACACTTGGCCAATCTTCGGCGGTCGCACATCCTGGAGCTGACCTCGGTCATTTTCCCCATCGAGGAAGTGAAAATCAGCATGAGGTATGGAGGGCAGGTCGAGCTTTCGGGGAGGAAAACGTAGCCCAAGAGGATGTCTGGTCAGTGGGTTTGCTTTCTAGTGCTGAATTGTTGGCCTAGAGAAACGTTAAAAAAGATATTGATTTATAGTGGGGCTGGGGAGAACCTGGGGCCAAATGCGGCCCATGCATGGCCCTTTTCTAGTTCCTGGATCTGGCCCTTGGATCTGGTTCCTGCCCCTAACACTGGAAAACTGAGCTAAGGATAAGAGAGCAGAGATGAGAGCATGCACACAAGGATAGGCGCGAGATCGGTGGCACAGATCTATGATCTGGACTCTTCTCTTCTTGATGTCACCCTTTAAGCACCCCCACCCCCCAACTCCAAATGTCTGTGGAGCCCTTGAAGCTTGTACTAATTTCCAAAGTGCGCTCCACCCCCACCCCCAGGAGGAAAAGGTTCCCCACCCCTGATTTATTGTTGTAAGGTTACTTTCCAGTTCGGGGGAATTACAGCAAGCCTCGCACTGTAGCAAATACCCTCTGTTCTTCATATAGCTCCAGCAGTGTGCCTGGTGCTAAACAGTCGCAATTAGAGATGGGTCCCTGCCCCAAGAGGTTTACAGTTTAGGATAGACATGGGATGGGAACACGGGGAGAGAGAGGGAGGCGTTTGTGAAGTTGAGACTCTGCCGGTACCCCGTTACAGGGAAAGCCTTTTAACGACTCACTCCTCTGGGACTGTTTCAGGGCGTGGGTTTGCCCTGCTGCTGTAAACTCCTTGATGCAACAACCAAGATCAATCCCGACCAGTGGTTAGTGCCTCCTCCTCAGCTTCTGGGGTGGGTGAGGAGAGTGCCCCGTGGCACGCATGCGTTGAGTCGGGGCTTAAAGGACCAGCCCTGTAGCTGGATTTGGCAATTTGGAGCATCGGACCTTGCTCATTGTACAAGATCCGATAAATCCTGTTATAACAAACACCCTGATCTAACAAAACCTGCTCCTTGGTCTCAGCGGGTTTCAATTTAAACTGAGGTTATCTTGTCCATCTGTCGCTATTAGCCAGGTTGGCCGCGGGTGGGACTTCCACCTGTCAGGAGTGAAGTGGATAGCAGGGACTAGATCACTCCATTATGTCCTGTTGAGAAATTCTCTAAAAAGACAGACCCTGGTCATTCTCGGAGACCGTATGCTAGGTTGGATGGACCATTGGTCTGGCCAAGTATGGCGCTGCTTATGTTTTTATTACATTTTGCCACCTGTTCTTCCAAAGCATGTTTTGCTTTTACTTCTGCACACATCCACTTTATCCCCTTGCCCCTTGGTTGGTTTTCAGTTTGCCAGCATCCAGAGTCTTCAAACAGCCCTTGATATAGAGCGGAGCTGCTGAGACGCTAAGTTAGGCATGTGCTTTAGTGTCTTCCTGAATCAATGCCATGGGTGAGTGGGGTAACAGCGTTTTTAGAAACCCTAATGCTTACAGAAGTACTGTATAGAACTTATTCTAGATTGTAAGCTCTCCGGGGCAGGAACCTGTCTCTCATTAATGATTGTTAAGCGCCCGATAAATAATAATTTATAATCTGAATATCTTGGGACAAATGTATTATTTCTATAGTTACATTTGTTTCCCACCCTAGCTCAAGGACTGGAGGTGAGTAACAGTATATAAAATATAGATATCCTTCTCTCTCCTGATGTTCACCTCTTCCTCATCTCCCCCTTCCTTGCCTCTCTTAGATTGTGAGTCCTTTGGGGTAGGGACTTGTTTATAACTACTGATTTGTACAGCACCAGGTACGCCGCTGGTGCCTATATAAATAAATAAATATATAAAATCAATATTAAATAAAATGAGAATGTCATAATATAAAAATCCCCTAAAAACCAGCCCTCCAACCCTATCCCCCTCCGGCCAGACACCTGGCCAGAGAGAAAGGTCTTGCGTTTGCCTCCGGAGAAGTTTCAGACTTTGGCAGACTTCCAGGGGAAGGGAGTTCCAAAGCCTCCGAGAAGGCCTCTCTGTGCCCTTGTTCTACAGACCCGGTGCATCCATGAAATTGGCGAGAGGCTGTTCTTGGCTGACCTTAGGGATCACAACGACACATAGTATCTATGTGTTTGTATTATTGTGTTTGTATTTTCTAGCTTTCTTTTTTATTATTATTATTTATTGTTAGCCGCCCCGACCTAATAAAAATCTATATAATAAATCAATAAAAATAGGGGAGGAAGCAGTCTTTCATATAAGTAGGGGTCCGAGCCTGTCGTTTTTATAATCTTCAAAATACGTCCCAATCTCTGCTGAGCCTGTCGTCTGTATTCCAGAGGCTCCTCAGCCCCTCTGTAACAGGGTGTGGTTTCCCCGATCCTACAGAGATCCCGCGGACGTCTCCTCGGAGAGCGACAGCGCTATGACCTCCAGCACGGTTAGCAAGCTCGCCGAAGCCCGGAGGACAACCTATCTCTCTGGCCGATGGGTGTGCGACGACCACAACGGCGACACCAGCATCAGTATCACCGGGCCCTGGATAAGCCTCCCTAACAACGGTGACTACTCGGCTTATTACAGCTGGGTAGAAGAGAAGAAAACCACGCAAGGACCAGGTAAGAAGCCAGCGTAGCCCGGTGGATTAAGGTCTTGGGCTCGGGAGACCTCTTAGCCGTGAACTCACTGGGCAAGTCACTCTGCCTCAGTTCCTCATCTGTAAAATGGGAATGATGATGACCTGCCCGTCATGGTGGCTGTGAGGGGCAAATAGGTAAGGATTGTAACACACTTCAAACACTGAAGGTGCTATGGGAATGTATATATAAATATTTAGTATCCCATTCCCTCTTGCCACAGGCAACTCGGGGCAGTTTGCAATTGGTAAAATATGTAAAAGAAACAGAAACCTAAAAATCCAATCAAAAACTCCCCTTCCTTCCCCCAACACCCCCGTCCCAACCCACCCTACCTGTCTCCTCTTCCAAACGCCTGGCGGAACAACCAGGTCTCACGCTGCCGCTGGAAGGTGAGCAGGTCTGGGCAGAGGCGAATGGAAGGGAGTTCCACAGAGATGGTGGCCGTCTGTCTACCGTACGGGGCCTCCAGAAGGGCGCCCCCAGCTGACCGCAGAGGCCAGCCCAAGGCCCCGGTGGATGAGGCGATCTCCCAAATAAGTGATGGGGCTCTGACCATTTAGGGCTTTATAGATTAACACCAGCCCCTTGAATCGGGCCCGGAAGACTATTAGCAGCCAGTGCAGCGTGCAAAGGATCGCAATAATATGTTCATAATGACCCGTCCCCGTCAGGAGATGGACCGCCGCGTTCTGCACTAGCTGCAGCCTCCGGACCATCACCGTGGGCTGCCCCACGTAGAGCGCATTACAGTCGTCTAGTCTCCAGGTGATGGTGGCAAGATCAGAATTAGAAATATAAGGCCGGAGCCTCCTCACCAGATGTAATTGGTGAAAGGCTCCCCCCCCAGCCACAGCCGCCGCCTGACTCCATGTGCAGCTGCGAATCCAGGAGCGCGCCCAGGCTCCGAACCTCCATAACCAGGGGGAGGAGGGCGAACCCCCATCTATAATAGGAGTTCCCCCCCCTGGCCACCACCATCACCTCCATCTTGTCGGGATTCCGCTTCAGTCGACTCGCCTTCATCCAGTCCCCCCACAGCCGCCAAACACCCAGAAAGCACCGCGACGGCCGGACCTGGGTCACATGAAAACAAGAGGCAGAGCTGCGTGTCGTCCGCGTAGTGATGACACCGCACCCCAAACCCCTCACGACCTCGCCCAGTGGCTGCCAGTACGCGTTGAACAGGAGGGGGGACAAAATAGAACCCTGCGGGACTCCACGCAGGAGGCCGCGGGGAGACAATGAACAGTCCCCCCACACCACCCGCTGCTGTCTCCTGGCCAGGAAAGAATGGAGCCATTGAAATATGAAATGCTCAAGCTTTTAGCCTTTGCTGTCCTACTTAAATACAATCTGACAACCCCCGACAGCGAAGTCTATCAATGTCTAGCTCCTCATTCCCTTAGTCTCCTCCCTGACTTTCTCAGGGTCCCCTTCCACTTGTAACTAAGCTAAGTACATTTACCTGGGTGTCTCCCCTCCCTTGTCTCGCAGATTGTAAACCCGCTGGGGCAGGGAGCAGTCTCTAACAAACTATTGTAAAGCACCAGCTACATTGCTAGCACTGTGTGGTGTAATGGCTAAATGCAGTACTTGGACCAGGAGGTGGGCCAGTCACAATATTCTATCAGCCTAACCTACCTTATAGGGTTGCTGTGAGGATTAAAAAGTTGTTCATTAGTTCTTTGTGAAGTGCTGAGAGTGCCATGGCAAGGGGGGGTGCTATATAAAAATAAAGATTATTATTTATTATATAAATACTAAATAATAATAGTAGCATTGGGAATCATGACCCTGCTCTCCCCTTTGCCAAGGTTTGGGAACCTCTGCTGTAGAGCACGTGTCGTATCGCAAGAAGTGACATTTGTTTTAGTTTGAGTGGAATCCTTATGGAGCTGCATGAATGGGTTATTCCTCCAGTAGAGGGAGCTCTTGGGGATTTTCCGCCATATCGAGCGGAGCGGCGCTTGGGCAGCTCAGAGAGTGCAAACTGGATGCCTGGGATTGATTGATTTATTTTTTTTAGATTTTATACCTTACCCCCGCAAGGTTCAGGGCAGCTTACAAATATACCCCCTCCCCCCAGATCTACCCCTGCCCATTAAATGCCGGGCTGAATAAATAGGTCTTGCGCTGCCTCCAGAAGACTCTCAAACTAGGGCTTAGATGAACCTCCAGGGGAAGGGAGTTCCAAAGCCGCCGAGTAGCCACCGAGAATGCCTCGCTGTGTGCCCAGGAAGTACGGAGCTGGGCCGACGGTAGAACTCCCAGGAGGGCACTCTCGGCTGATCTTCGAGGCCGCAGTGGGACATAAGGACGAAGCCGTTCCTTTAACTAGGTAGGGCCCAGGCTGCTTAGGGCTTTATAGGTCAAAAACCAGCCCCTTGAATTGTGCCTGGAACGCTCCTGGCGGCCAGCGCAGACTGTGAAGCACCAGTGTCACGTGCTCCCAGCGACTCACCCCTGTCAGAAGGCAGGGCCACCACATTCTGCCCCAGCTGCAGCCTCTGAGCAGTCGTCCAGAGCAGCCCCCCCCCCCCCCCC
>QEPC01011609.1:2352683-2380364 GCA_003113815.1 Sphenodon punctatus
CCCCCCCCCCCCCCCCGTAGAGCGCACTGCAGTGGTCCAACCACGAGGGGATGACGGTGGCCAGATTCTCTGAGAGAAAGGGATGCAGCCTTCTCATCCGATGGAGTTAGTGGAAGGTGCTCCTGGCCACGGCCACAACCTGATGTTTAAGATGCCACTCAGGAGCCAGAAGCACCTCAAGACTGTGAACCTGAATAACCAAGGGAGGCTGGGCCCATCAACGATGGGGCACCTCAGCCTCCTGGAGATTGTTCATCCTCCTCCCACCCCTTTCCCTGTGGCATCCCACAGGGTTCCATTCTGTCTCCCCTCCTGCTCAGTGTGTATCTAAGGTTGCTGGGTGACAGCATGCGTAGGTTTGGGGTGTGTTACATCAATATGCACACAACACAAATGCACCATTACATGCGTCCCCACAGCCATGCATTCTATGCAGGGCCCTATGCAAAACGTGGTACTGCGATTCCTCATGGAATTCCCCTTGCTCAGTGGTGACAGCATGTGTAAGCCACTGATTGGCTCTCGAGCGGTGATGTCACCCGTCAAGCACTGCACACCAGCCTCTGATTGGCTTGTGTGCAGTAATTGACAGGTGACATCCCAGTGCAAGAGCCAATCAGTGGTTTGCAGACAGTCGCTGTCCCACCCTCTTCCCTGTGTGTTGCCCTGATCCTCGAAGCCTGGAGTTCCCGCCATAGCTGCTTCGGTGTCTGGAGGTGGCGGCAGGCGCTCCAGGGCCCTGGATCTTCGGAAGGAGCGGATTGCCACCGCCTGCTGCTAATAAGAGTGGGGGACAGGTGGGAGGCAGAGGTACCCCCCACCCCATGTAGTTAGGGTAGGGGGCAGGGACCTGTAGAATCGGGTTGGGAGGCCCCCTGACTCTCTCTGAATTTAAAGAAAAGAATTGGGGCCCTGTCTATATGTCATCAGTCGATGAGCCTCAGTTTCATAGATCTCTTAATCTGCTTGGTTCGTGAGCTTAATTTGGGTGGCAGTGTGTGGTACCCACCTTCCTACTATCTGGTACTGCTAAGTCATTTCCCGTAAGCGTGGCTCCACGAGGATTCCGCTCGTAGAAGAAATGAAGGTGACTTGCCTGTAACTGTGTTCTTTGAGATGGACCCTCCCACCCTTCCCCTCCCCTCTTATTGCGCTACTACCTCAGTGCAGTAAGATGTTCCGAACTGGAGGGAGGGAGCAGAGGGGCGTGCCTTTATACCATCCAGTTCGCGCTCTGAGCTGCACATGCTCCGCTCTCCTCGAAACAGCAGAAGATTGCCGAGCGCTCCCTCTAACAGAGGGATAACCCATTAGTGCAGCTCCACGAGGAGCCATCTCAAAGAAGACCTCGGTTACAGGGAAATCACCTTCACTTTTGGAGAGTTCTGCTGTTTGTAGTGCAGGGGGAGGCACCTCAGGCCCAGAGGGCAAATCCAGCTCGTGGCTGTCATTTGGGCCCCTTCTCTGTTCCTGGAAGTGGCCCCTCGACCCAGTTCCTGTCCTCAAACACTCGGGGCACAGGAGCAGCTACGAAGGCATGCACTCAAAGGTAGAGCACAGATCCATGATCTGGACTCTTCTCTTTAAGCACCTGCGCTCTGACGCCTACGAGCTTGTACTCGGCGTCTTCTGTGGCTGCCCCGCAATTATGGAACTTCCTTCCCTTGGAGAGTCATCTAAACCCGAGCCCAATCCTGTCCCGGAAATGATGCGAGACCGTCCTGTTTGGCCAAGTGTTTCAGCCCCTCGTGTTGCTGAGTCTGCGCTCTCTCTCTCTTTCAGACATGGAGCACAACAACCCCGCCTACACCATCAGTGCTGCGCTGTGCTACGCCACTCAGCTCGCTAACATTCTCTCACACATACTTGACGTCAACCTTCCCAAGAAGCTGTGCAACAGGCAAGTCACTGCAGACTCGGAGAGGAACTGACCTTGTCCCTGGCTTCCCCGACCGTGCCTTTTTAGGAGCACTGTGATGTCACAACGCTCGGGGAGGGGGGGGGGGCAGGATCTGAGCAAGGCTCTGGGCAGAGCAGCGTGGGAGCCGGAGGATACTGTCCCCAGTCCCAACGTGTGTGTATTCTATGCCTTTTTGTCTTGTTTCTTGTAACCAGCGAGTTCTGTGGTGAGACGCTCAGCCGGCGGAAGTTCACGCGGGCAGTGAAGAAGCTGAATGCCAACATCCTCTACCTTTGTTTCTCTCAGGTAGAACGAGCTCACCCGGAGATGCCTTGCAAATAATTTAAGTTCGCTGACTCTACCTTGGTAATGACTTCTCCACCCTCTCTCTCTAGCACGTCAACTTAGACCTACTGCATCCCCTCCATACGCTCAGGAACCTTATGTACCTGGTCAGCCCAGACACGGAAAACTTGGGCAGGTAAGAGGCAAACCACGCTAGTTCTTTGTTGATCATGTGGAAAGGCAGGGTGGGGAAGCCTTTGCCCCCAGCAGAGATCAGATGCATGCCCCCTCGCGGAGCGCCATGGGCTGAAGCCTCCCGGGGGGTGGGGTGCGTAGTTCGCAGCCAGGAAGTGCTCCGGGGCCGTTCACTAGTGGGCGGGCTGCTAATGGCCTGTGGGTTGCAGTGGACAGGGATTGAGAGAAGCCTATGGGGGCTAGAGGATGGGTGCTTGTGGGTCAGAGGTTCCCACCCCTGTGGAAAGGAATAGAAAATAATATGGAGATGATCCTTCTGCTGCTGTATAAATCCATGGTGCAGCTACACCTTGAATGTTACATGCAGTATCTCAAAAAAGACGAGGGCCAAAATGGGATTTCGGCCTTCGAGAATAGGGTTCGACAAGACTTTCTCATCACAAGAATCGAGTGTTCTCGTGATATTCCCGCAAACCTCAAAATGCCCCCCACATGGTCTGCGCATGAGCAAGAATGGACACCAGGGCCGTTCTGAGCATGCGCAGTCATTCGCGCATGCTCAGACAATTCTTGAGGATCCTGCGAGATCTCGCCAGGGTTGTGAGATTCTCATGAGAATGAATTTGATTCTTGTTTCGTCCCTAAAAAAGACATGGTAGGAATGGGGAAAAAATACAGGATAACCAGGTGATCCAAGGTCTAGAATGTCTTGTGTGCGAGGAGAGGCTCGATAGGAGGAGGCTCCTCTGCTTGGAGAAGAGAGAGCTAAGGGGTGATGCGGTAAAAGTTCACAAAATCAGGAGTGGCGCAAAGCACATCAAACCCTTTAGAACTAGGGGAAACCCTATGAAATTAACCAGCAACAGTATCAAACAAATAAAAGGAAGGATTGATTTATTTTTCACTCAACATACCTGTTGCCAAAGGACATGGTCGAGGCAAGAAGCAGAGCGGGGTTTAAAAAAAGAATTGGCGACGTTCTTGGAGGATAGGTCTATAAATGGCTGGTTGTCAAATTGGCTGAGGACGTAACCGGTAGCTGTCGAGAGAGGAGTAAATAGCAGGGGATGAGTTGCTCCGTTATGACTCGTCGTGCGCTTCCCTGAAGCGAGGGAAGATGGCCGCCGTCAGGGATGGGATACTGGGCTCGATGGACCGTTGGCCTGAGCCAGTCTGGCAGCTCTTACCTTGGCATTGTTGAAAGGGACACAGGTTCTGCCCAGTGCTGCTATGAAACTGGAGCGTGTGGAACCCCTCGTCATCCCCATGAGCCTCCTAGAGCTTTGCTCCTTGTGCTTCAGCAGATGGGGGTGGGGGGCGCTGTGAGGAGCTGCCCCTAGATGACTTTGCCTTACCAGTCTGCTTGGCGGCATGGGAAATAGCGGCTAGTAGAGCAGCAGAACCCGTTGTAGTTGTCCGGTAATTACGGACCTCTCCCTTGTGTTCATGTTTCCGTGTCCACTGCCGAGACAGGGCAGTGGGGTTGGAAAGTTAGCCTCCTCCCCTGCTGCGCTGATGGGGTCAGTTCAGTTGCCCGTTATAGCCCCCCTCCACCCTGCTTTTCTTTTTAGCCGCACATTCCATCTCGCTGGGTAGGGAGGGGTGTTGTAGTGTTTGTCTATTGCCCTTATCAAAGGGGAGGGAGGTGTGTTAACACACTCGCAAACACCACGTGGGCTCACTCTGGACTATTCTCATCCTAGCCAAACTGTTAGTCCCTCCGCCGTCCGAGGTGGTAATAGAACTGTATCGACTAGGGCTGAAATGAGAATAGAGAATAGTTACCAAGATCTTGGGACAATCTCCGTAACGATTAGAGGTCTTGGTTGAGAATTTTTCTCAATTTGCTGTTTACCATGATTTACTGTGTACCAACTTACCGTGTGCCACTTGCTGTGTGTGTCCCGGTAATGGGCATGCCCAAAATGGCCACTCTAGCTGTTCTGCGCATGTGCAGCCCTCTTCCAAGATGGCGCCGGCAGCATCGCCGCCATTTTGCGCATGCCCATTACTGGGATGAATGCGTACACGGAAAATCACAGTTAAAAGGTAATCACAGTAAACTGAGAAAATTCTCGACCGAGAAAGTGTCAAGAACCGGGGGTTTTCTTGTTTATCTCACTAAATCGATTTTCTCGATTTCTCACTAAAAACGAGGCGAGAATCGAGGGATCGCGTTTCAGCCTTAGTCTCAATGTCCCCACAGGTCTGGCCCGTTTGAGATCAGCGCTGACCTTGAAGACTCTATGGAGTTTGTGGATCCCAGCGCTGCCGGTGAGACAGATGAGAGCGGCGACGACCATGTCAGCGACGAAGAGACCGACCTCGGGACAGACTGGGAGAACCTGCCGAGCCCCCGATTTTGCGATATCCCCTCGCAGACGGTGGAGATGCTGCAGAGCCAGAGCACGCAGGCCTCCCAGCCCATCGCCAGCAGCAGCGCCGGCGGCATGATCTCCTCGGCGGCTGCCTCCGTGACTTCCTGGTTCAAAGCGTACGCCGGGCACCGCTGAAGCAGGGCACTCGGCTGCAGGGCACCGCCCTCCTTCAGTTAAGTAGCGCCTGGGACGAATGCGGCCCGCTTTTAATTTTGTAAATGAAAAATGAACCTTTTTATTTACCTAAGATGACTGTGATGGGGACAATTTGTAAATTAACTAGAGACGCTTCTGACTCCTTCTCCCACGGCACTTTGCGTTCCTACGTTCCAGCCACGTCGCTAAGAGGAACCTCGCAGCCGCTTTCGGTTTTTTTTTTTTAATTTTCAGCTTCCAAAAGAAGAAACGGATTTTGGGATCCTGGCTGGGCAATGGTTGTGAGCATGAGGACAGGAGGAAGCTGCTATGGGTTTGGAGCGGACAGTGGTACAAAGTATCCGTTGCTAACCGGGTTTGGCTTGCGTGCGTTCCCAGGGCAGACCACCGCCCCACGCAACGCAGATTGCGAGAAGTCCCCTCCTTAAAGACATGCAACGTGTGCATTTTTAATGTGGTTTTTAATCTTTGTTGCCATATTTTTAATACAGACAGACAGCATGGAGGGTGATCTAAAAAAACCCCCAAAACCTGGATGTGGGTTATGCTTTTCAGATAGAACGTTTGATTCATTTCATGCTGTCCTCTTCACCAGCAGGTTGCCCAAAGGCTTTGCGCTGGGTTGTCCAAAGCACCCAGACGGTTTCCTGGTACCATCGAATGCCAAAAAACCGCGAGCCGTTTTACTTAACCCGATTCGCCAGCCAAGAAGAATCCCCTCGCTGCGATAGCGTCCCTTGTGAAATCCTCGGGTGCTCCTTGGCCGCCTTCCCTGGGTTCGCCGTGCCCTGCACTTGCCACGCCACCTGCATTTTAGAAACCCGCTCTTTTGGGGGTTCGCTAAGTGGGCATGTTTTCTCACTGGCGGGATCCTGGGGAAGCAGCTCATTCCTCTCACTGCAGAGATTTCCACAGCGGGCAACAGGGCTGTTTAAAGCAACGCATGGCGGGGCACGGGCTGGTGTTGGTAGGAAAACCTGTCCGCCTGCCTTGCAGAGAGGCATTGCTGTGTCTTGCCCAGTCAGCCTTGGCATCAGCCTGAGTACTGAATGGTTTTAGCCTGTGATGAATGGCCCCCTTGCCTTTCTAGTTCCCTGCAGGATTAGGCCCGGTAGCGCGCAACAGCCGCCTCTTATGTGTCTCCGCCACCACGTGCACCCTTCTGTTTACAGCCAACATCCCCGAGTCCTTGTCCTTTCCCCTAGGGCCGGGCTTCACACTTCTGCTTCATCCCGCTTCCTGGTGGCTGCTCTTTCCTCAGCAGCTGACGTCCTTGCCTTCAGGACCCGGGACAGCTCCCAGCACAAACCCCTCCTGCCTGGGCAACTTGCAGCCGGCTGCCAGTCTCACCTGCTCTTACCCCTTATATAGCCCTCCCAAGGGGGTGGGGCCAAAGGGATGGACAGGCCAGCCTTAAAGGGGCCATGGCCTGTTCCATCACAAAACCTCAGCTGCCCTTCCCTACAATTCTCTCCGACGGGGACGGCTTTACATCAAGATGAGCAACGCTGACAGGAGGCCGCCTTGTCGCCTCTGGATGTTCTCATTTTCCTCGCACGCCAAGTGCTTCCTTCCTTCCCCCACTCGTTCTCTGGGTAGCGATTTGAGGGCGACTTTCTTCTAGCCACAAAGGCAAGATTCAAGCGCTCCAGGTGCTGGGTTATGGGGTGCTCTGCGTGAGGCAGCTTAGGATGCTTTTCTGCCCTGGAAACCAGATGCATTTATGCATACGCCCAGGGAGCTCCCACATCGAGCTGTTTCTCCTCCTCTTTGTGTCTCTCGTATCAGTTTGGGGGTGAGGACCGGAGAAACAAGAGCTAGCTTTCTAGCCCTGCTTTTTTTCCTGACTCGGGGAGAGGGTAGAGGCTCTTTTCTCACCTTTTTTTTTTTTTTTTTTTTTTTTTAAACCAAAGACTCAATCCATCCTGTTGTCACAGCAGCGGTTAGGTGAGACTTCACCCCTAAAGCTGTCTTTGTTTCATGTCTGCAAGCTGGAAATGAAAGAGGTGTTCGGTGAAGAACAGAGATGGCTGATCGAGTCTCGAGAAAATGCCCGCTCTCCACTCCTGCTGCGACTGCAACTTAGAGGCTGGGGGGAAGAGTTAGGGTTTGAGTGTGTCAAGATGGATGGAATAAAGGCACTTTACTGGTTTGCGGGCTGGATCATGTCCGGGTGCTCCAGCTACGGGGGGTGGAGCCACTAGCTTGAACGCGTGGCTCTCCACTGGCTTTGCACTGGATCTCATCACGTAGCGATCGTCCGAGTCCCCTTCTCTAGTCGTCTCGCACTTGAATCTTTGTGCTGCTGATTTAAATAAAAACACTCGTGTAAACGCAAGACCCTTAATCCAGTTCCGTTAGCTCAAATTGATTGAAGTGATCGCTTTGAAAAGAATTAAGCCATAGAACTGTCAGTGTCACGTTTTCCATGTTTCATTTTTTTTACACGAATCCTCCATGTAACTTCACTCTGGAAATCCACAGACGCCAGTAGCTTGTACTGACACAAGGGGCTGTTCTTTCAAGAAATACTTTTGTGACAGGTTAGTAGTTTGGGATTTAAAAAAAAACAAAACTGTTTTGCACATGAATCGCTAATGGGGGAGGGGGGAGAGAGGGAGTGTGTCTGTGTGTGTGTTTGTGTCTAGCCTCGAGTGCAATGGACTTGAATTAAGTATATTTAGTGAGGAAAACAACTTGGCTCTGCCTGAAGGCAGCTAGTGGAGAGTTTGCAAGATTACTTGCAGCGTCCCAAATGCAGGATTTCCCATTGATGCCAGGACTATCGATCACGACTGATTATTTTGACTCATTTGCGGCAGGGGGCCCTGATTTTTATAAAGTTACATGCCCCCACCTTCTGCAAATCAGCCCTCGAAGGTGTTGCCAGGGTGGCATCGAAAGTCACTTGACCTTGCTCTGCAACTTCCAAACTCAGTTGTAACTAAACAGGTTTTCTAAATTTTATTGTATTGCTGCAATAAACCTTTTAACAATAAATTTTCTTTAGCTTGCATTTTTAAGGCAGTGTGCATCTTTACCTACAATGGGGGACAGGATAAAGGTTTAGAGCAGGCACGGGGAACCTTTTCCTTCCTGCCATCCACTTTAAAAATGAGTACAAGCTTAACAGGTGTGCTTGGGGGTGGGGGTTAGCGGATCTGGGCCGTAGAGCCTTCCTGCAGCCTTGGGGGAGATCTTAGTCCCTTCGCTGGAGCTCTGTCTTTCAGCATTTGCGGGTAGCAGCGACCAGACCCAGGAGCTGGAAAACAGCCCCAGGTCAAAGGCTCCACGCTCCTGGTTCAAATGGATTTGAAGTCTGTCATGCTTTTTAGTCTGCTACATTATTGGGCAGAAAACACACGGCCTTAATACCGAATGCATATTGGGTTCTAACCGCAAGAGCGGTGTAGCAACAGAACAAGGTGCCTAGGGAGGATGTCGGCGCTCTGTCACTGGAGGGTTTCAAAAAGAGGCTGAACCGCCACCTATTTGGGATGTCCTAGCTGTCCTCCTCCTGAATCCAAGCGGGGATGGTTCTGGGATCCAAAACGGAAGGGATGGCATCCTGAGAAATTAATTTGCCTTCAGAAACCATCATTCTGCTCACAAAATATGGGGCTTCTGGATGCACATGCTGAATATTCCCCAAGTATATGGCACTTCCGCCTGAGTGAGGTGGTAGGTTAATAGTTATTTCTATAGTGCAAGCATAGAGGCCGGTCCCTGCCCCAAGGGGCTTCCACTCTAGGAAAGATGAAGGTAGGGAACACCGGGAGAGACAAGATATTCATGGAAGTGCAGGGGCACATGCTTAGCTCAGTTTCAGACTGCATCGGTGACCAGACTGGGGGAGTGAGTAGCTGGGGAAGGCCTGGCAGAGGTACATAAAGGGGGTGAGGGTGGGTCAGGCTTGGGCTGCAATCACAAGAGAGGCTTAATACAGGGGGAAACCCTTTCCACTTCATTTCTGAATGTGTGAAAGGGTCAGGTCACAGCATGGCACGATCTTCCTAAAAAGCCAGGTTTAAAGCCGACACTCGTGTCTTATAATGCATCAAAGGATTAACCTACACATCAGTCAACATTAATTGCTGCAGGAGGGAAATAGCGGTGACTTCCTCCTCGGGGCATAATTCCCCACTGCCTGCCTGGCGGGACAATGCATTGGTCAGCACCCTCCAGTTAGCCAGTTCATAGTAATACCCCCCTCCCATGGGTGGCTCACAGTGCTCCCCACTTAGGCTGTACCTCTGTGCTGCCAGACGTAAGTTATCTTCAAAAGGTAACTTTTGAAGACGGGGAGGGAACACAAGAATGATTTAAAATGTAGGAATGCAAACTCGTAGAACAATACAGGCAGCAGAAGTCTTGTGTGAATTCAGCCTCTGTCTAAAAAAGAGCACGGGGCTGGAAAGGGGGAAAGCAAAATGGATTTTTGGTACAGAAATGGGGTTGAGCCTAAGCACCCAGACAGAAGTGTAGGAAATAAAGGGGCAGGAACATCACATGGTGGATCCTGCCAGAGGCAGTAGGAAGTGATGGAAAAGGGAAGTGCACAAACCAGGATCTCTCAGCCTGGACAAAGGGTGTTTTCAGCAAGTGTCTCCCCACCCATCGTGCATGTTGCAGGGCTGCATAGGGGGCCAACGCTGCCATCTAACATGAACAATGGGTGGGAGATGCTCGTCTAACACTCACCCAGCAAAGGGACAGGGCCGTCAGGTGACATTTGACAAAGGGCAATTCTAGCTGCTGCAGCCTTGGAGGAGCAGCGCAGACAGGGGAGTCGATGGGCATTTGCACGGATAGCGAATATGGACTGATCACTCCATTCTAACACAGCCAGGGGTTTGGGGGGCTTTTGGGAGGCCAGAGTCGTGCTGCAGCAGCTGAGGTGGGAGACGGGAATGAGTAAGAGCCACAACCATAAAGAAGCAGAGTATGCATCTCACCAGGGCTGCTAAGCTGGCGCGGGACAGGTCAAGGCCCAGAAGATCCAGACAGTTTGGAAATTGCTTGTATTAGCCTAGCATGGTCCCAGGTGGGACTGGGATTGGCAGAGGAGACTTAATCCAGTTTCTAACCGGATTTGAGTGCTCCGAGTCTTGATCCCTCTCGTGAGACTGAATGAACAGCACTCGCCTTGCTTGAAACGATCGCTTTAGAAAGCTTTAACTTACACCCGTGTGGTGCACTCGTCCTTCCTGCAGCAGCTTGGAAAGGAAACTACCGAAGGAGCTAGTGCTCGGGGTGACAGGCTGGAGCTGTGATGTGCCTTGCCTCTTTCCTCCAGCTAGCCCACATGCTCCTCTTCTGGAACAAACAGCCCCACTAACAAACAGAAGCAGCCAAGGCTACTTTCAAGGCACTGGCCTCAGTGTTGGCCTCATTGTCCATTTCCCTTGCCATGACAAAGTGCCCAGAACAGCCCACGCTGTTTCAAACATGACCTCCATCACTCCTTATCTAGTGCCGAAACATCTGCCTGCCGGGCAAGGCACTCCTTGCTGCTGTCCTGCTGGAACATCTCATCGTGGAGGAGAGTGAACTAAGAACAGACAAATGCCTTCTCTCTCCCCCGGCACAGCTAGAAACCTTGGAGCCTAATGGTTTGGCCAGCCTTACAACCCATGTTCTCCGTCTCTTAGAAAAGTGTGTCTTGCTGTTCTTGTCACAGAGCGGAGGTGCAAACTGGGCATTTTTAGAGACACGTTAAAAGTTCTGGATTTTTCAATCTGGGTTTACAAGTCAGTTCCGGATGCATTCTTCACACACACTGCCCTGAGGCAGCCTAAAGTAGCCACAGCTGTAGCTGTGAGGGGTTGCCATGGGAACCAAGTGACCACAGCTGCCTGGAGCAAAGCCGTTTACCAGAATCTTTTACACAAGTTCTGGAAGAAGTTTCATGCAGAAGTTCATGTTTAAGATCTGGGTGAGTGATTTAGACACACAGAAAGTTCTGGATGTTACAGCAAACATCCAGGAAAAATGTGTGTCTAAAAACACCAAGTACTTCATCAAAATATGCTTCTTTGACATGTCTAGTCTATCCATCCATGAGTTGAGGCAGCCACCAGAATCAAAGCAAGCAACCAAAAACAACCTGCAACAACAGCTACTATGAAAGCAAGGAAACCCTAAACCGTAGAAAAAGTTATTTAATGAAGGCAATCAAAAAAGTTCATTAAAAAACCCCATATAGTAAAATCACCTTAAGATATATCCAAGTATTAACTCTTCTTCAGGGACATTCTCTATATAGAAAGTTCCTGCAATTAACAAAGTGTTTGCAATGCCTCCCACTGAGGATGGCAAAGCAAACTAGCCTTTGAGCTGCAGAGAGGGTTTTGAATGTTGTTCATTAAAAAAATTTAAAATTCCTTATTTGCAGGAACCCTTTCTACACAGAATGTCCCTGAAGAAAAGTTAATACTTGCAACGTGTTATCAGCCATTGTGATATCATCCATTTTGGCTTGATCTACTGCATGGATATATTGTATTGAGTTGTTTGCGAAAGCAAGCAAAAAAACTAAACTAGAAAAAATTATGGAAGTATGAACTGTAGAAATGTCTACACCCTTTCTTGATTGTCTTTGTTGATTGCCCTCTGAGGCTGAATCCCAACAAGACAGAAGTGATGTTGGTGGGTAGGGCTGGAGGGGTCGTGGTTCCTGTCATTGATGGGGTGTTCTTCCCCCCCCCCCTCCCAGCCACTCAGGGCTGTAGTTTGGGGGTGCTCTGCATTGCAGCTCCACCTGGATTCTCAGGTGGAGCGGTGGCACGGAGCGCCTTTTGCCCATTACATCTGGTGCGATGGTTCCAGTTGTATGTTTCAAACTCTGATCTGGCCGCCATCATCCATGCCTTCATCACCTCCAGGTTAGACTACTGCAATGCACCCTACGTGGGGCTACCCTTTGTGATTGTCTGGAAGCTGCAGCTGCTGCAGAACGTGGTGGTCCGTCTCCTTATGGGGACGGGCCGTTGTGAGCATGTTACACCAGTGCTCCGTTCTCTGCCTATTTTCTGGGCCCGAGTCAAGGGGTTGGTGCTGACCTAAAAAGCCCTAAACAGCCTAGGCCCCACACACCCGCGCAGCCTCATGCCCCAAACCGTGGTGCGGTCCCCTGCGCTTGGCCAGGGATGTCCAACTCAAAGTCCCCCGAGTTTCCCGGGTGGCGACGATGGGGTGGATATTCTCAGTGGCTGCTCCTAAGCTGTGGAATTCCCTCCTGTCGGAGACCCGCCTGGCCCCCGACTTCCCTTCTTTCAGACAACAGCGCAAGATGGGTTGAAGGGGGGGGGAAGGGGTTTATTTCTGCCCTTTTCAAATGTATTTTATGAATTTTATAAATGTTGTTGGTTTTTGTTGCTGTTGTGAGCTGCCATTGTGTGCAGGAGAGGGTCGGATATAAGTATTTGTGAATGAATAAATAAATAGTTTTTTCTACCGTTCCTGCTTTCACTCTAGCTGCTGTTGCAGACCAGAATCAAAACAACACAGTGAGCTAAATAAGAGCCAGGCCTGTAGAGCAAAGTAGTTAGAGAGCTCAGAGAACCCAGGCAGAGTCACTTCATCTCTCTGTGGTCTTGTTCCTCCTGCCCCTTCCCTCACCCCAGTCAGCTCTATTTAGCTTGTGTTTGCGGGGGCTAGGAAAGCCTCTCCTCCTAAACTTTCTAGGGTATCCACCCCCTTGAACAGACTGCATGTCTGGCCCCCCTTTCTCAAAAGAGAGACCGGAACTGAAACAGGGCCCAGAGAATGGGAACAAAGATCCCTCCGTTGTAAACCCCTCAAGGCTTACACCCATCTCTAATCACAACCCAGCACACTGCTGGCATCCTACACATAATAATGATCAAGGGTCTGGAACAGCTTCCAGCTGAGGAGAGACTAAAATGATTAAGAGCTTTTCAAGTGAGAAAGGAGCAGACGTGGGTTGTACAATTGAGCTTATGAATGTCTCAAGAACTCTTATTTAACCTTTTGTGGGGGCACAGGGGTGGGGTGCTTGCCAGGGCTCAGCAAACACTCCCAGGAGAAGTGTGCACACACACACACCCCATGGGAATCACAGAAAGGCCACTACTGGTCACTTCAGGGTTGGAAAAGAAAGCCAGTTAAATCCATGGCTGGTTTATTTGGCTTTCATGAATGACTTTCCTGCTCTGGGCATTCTATAGGTCAAATCACAAGAACTCCTCTTTTCTATTCAGCTGGCGAGAGGCAGGTTAGTCCAGCGGCTGAGTTGCTAGTTGGAGAACAGGGCTTAGTTCCCAATTCTGACAAGCTCTGGGAGGAGTAGGGGTGGCTTCTGGGGCAGGCTTAGACCCCAGCAAATTTAATTTATTTATTGAACACAAGTCCTCCCTCTTCCCTGATACACAGAAAAACACCTCATACAAGTTAACTGGTAGCAAATTTTAAAAATAAACATGTCCTTTTATTTACACCATTAGCTTATGGCCCTCATTGTCCTGGGACAGCATGAAGGGCCATAGTAGAACTAGCTTTTTAAAAAGGATTACACAGACACATAGAAGGTAGGTCTGTCAACAACTGTTCGTTAAGATGCCCAGGAATCAGATTGCTGGAGTCAGTGGTAAAACAGAGTTCACTCTCTTTTCTTGTAAGCTTCTCTGGAAGCACCCAGGACTGGTTTCTGTCAAAGGGGGACACTGGGCTTAATCAGCCATTGGGCTGATGCACTTTGGCAAGTGTGTGTGTATACGCACATAACACCAAATGCAATAGGACACAGATCCCAGCTAGGGCCTTCAAATGTCCTTGCAATACAAACAAATTCCTCTCTCCAAGTGTGGTTACTCAGTTGGTTACAAAGATCTGCCTCCTCGTTTAATCACAAGTCAAGCCCTGTCATGCAGGGATGGCGGAGGACTTAGGGGAAGCAGGATTACACGGCCTAGCTTCTTTTTGCAAAAGCCACAGTGTTTTAAGCCAAACTTCTGATCAAC
Organism: Sphenodon punctatus; assembly: GCA_003113815.1. NCBI lineage: Eukaryota > Metazoa > Chordata > Lepidosauria > Sphenodontia > Sphenodontidae > Sphenodon > Sphenodon punctatus. The sequence goes on from QEPC01011609.1 coordinate 2,366,579, forward strand.
GTTAACGGTAACACACTGTCGAATTTTCACAGAGCCGGCACTTGGCTCAGGGAATGGTTTTGAGGTGGTAAATCGATGAGCTACGCAACCCACTTTTATTTCAGCGCCTCAACCTCCCGTTCAGAGGCAACGGGTTCCCCTAGAGAAGCCTAAAAAAGCAGAGACTGAAAATGTGGTTTCCAGAGAAGAGAACTCTCCAATCTGCTTGTCCTGAACCCTCTCTTTCCTCCTTGGCCTTTGAAAGACTATAGTTACTGCAGGTGTCACTTCAGCCTTCTTTTCTATGGCAGAGGAGTGTCAACAGAATTACTGACAGTCAGTCATTCGATTGACAGGTTTTATTGGGGGGGGTGGGTTATAAAGTGGGGAGGGCTGAAGGACACCATTCTTCTGTCTTTCAATAATTCTATGCTCTTCTATTCGCAGGCAATAGAATAGCATAGAATTATTGACAATCCTGCGTTCACTACATTTTGCTCTTTGCCACAAATGTGTAAAATGCGAACATGGGTCCCTGGCTAGAAAATGGCTCGGGCCCCGCCCCGCCCCACATGTGGGAATGGGCGGAGGGCACCTGTGTGACCGCCATGGCAGGTGGGGTGCATGCACGCTCCCGCACTCTGCCCACACACGGAGCCATCAGCCAAAACGACGATGGCTCTGGGCCTGGATATCGGGGTGCGTCTGTGTAACAGCCACCCACGTGTCGCGCACCCACCGTTCCCCCCCTGCACCACGGCCCGGCTTAAAAGGGCCTTAGTTTAAACAAGGACTGGCTAAGTTCTTGGAAGATGGGGCCATAGATGATGCAGCCTTTGACTGTTGGGCGCAGGGAATGGATCAACCGCTTGTGCACTTACCCAAGGTGGCCATTGTCCAAAGCCAGGATGCCGAGTTAGATGGACCATTGAGCTTAGCTTATAAGCCCCTTGGGGTAGGAACCGGTCTCTAATTCCTGACAGCAGTGCCAGGTACATTGCGCAGACACACGTTCCCGGTGGCTGCCCACAATCGTGGGAGATTCATCTGAGGCCCAAACCTGTTCACTTTCCAGAAGCAACACAAGACGTCTCTACTTGGACCGGCAGGGGCATAGCGTTTGAGGGGGCTTGGGATGAGCCCCTTGGGGATTTCAACTTGTTTTATTGTGGTTCTGTATGATTTTATGTTCTGGAACTGCTGTGAGGGCAGGATGCCAGATTTAAGTAAATCAAAGTTCAGAGTGCAAGGGAACAACAGAGGAGAAATAAAAAATGAACTCGTGTTTCCTGGAGGGTGAATTTTTGAATGACAAACCAAGTTTCTAGAGAACCCGCTCTTAATTACAGAGCACACACCACCAGCACCTCATAGTTTACATCACTTTATTTCCAGGGAAGAGAAAAAAAAACAACAAAAAAAACCTTTTTACAAGACGAGAAGGTCTGATAAGGCAGATTTAGAATGCACATTTTATTTAAGTAAAAAAAAAAAAATAACCAGACAACATGGGTAAGATAGACAAGAACCTTTTTATATTCTGACTATACAATAATATTCCTCTCTTTTTGTTCACAGCTGGGGCTAGTCTAACATACATTGGGGTTTTTTTTGTTCTAGTCTAATTTTAAGGTAGTCCAGTTAAATCAGAATGGAAGATCCTTTAAACAGAGTTCAACCTTTACCTATTTAGAGTTTCTTCTCGGAAGCGTTTATATATTATACAGGATATACAGATTCTGAAACAAGACACTTAAAAACGCACAGGACTATAGCCGCAACACTCTCTTAGCTGCATTGTAGTGATTAAAGTTGTTCAAGCCGGCTGCAGACACTATGCTGCAATCCCCAAACGCTTTCCGCCTGAGGGCTCCCCCCCCCCAGCGAAGCTTGCAGGCACCAATGGGACCCCTCGGACGTAAGCCGTTGGCAGGTCGCGGCCTATACGCACAGTTAGCTTTTAATAGTGTTATTTACACGGATGGGCGAAAAGCTCTATCTTTCAATCTAAACGGTAAAGGCTCGTTTGTTTAAGTATGTGCAGTTTCATAACCCCTGTGAAAAACACACAACAAATTATGTACACTGTAAACAACACAGGGCATGAAAAATCTCCTCCTACCCAAAAAAAAAGGATAGAATCTCATCACGGGAAAGTGAATGCGTGTGCTCTAGAATTCCTCTTCGACTTCTCGGGATTTCTTGTGAATCGCGCGGTTAAAGCTATGGCAGGCGGGGACCCACTGATTGTCATGGAGACCGAGTTTGCATCCAGGGACGCCCTTCTGGGACCTGTGGCAGCACATCCAGTAGCCGGGTCCATAGGGTAAAGCTTGACAATAGGGTTTGGGATGCCAGCGGCACAAGGACACGTCCCCTTTGACGTATTTCTTTTTGCACTGCTTGCAAGGGTCTTCCCTGTAGCGTGGGTCGCGCACCCAGCGGGAATCTGCCGGCCGGATGTTGTAGTATTCAATGATGAACTTGAAGTAACAACAAGTACATTTGAGGGCCACCAGACTCCTGGTGGGCAGCAAGCCAAAGATCTTGACCATGATGTGATGGGGCAGGAAGGCCATGTACTGCTGGGGCTCCAGGAGCTGCTGGATTTTAAACCTCGTCTCCAAAAAATCGTGAGACACCTGCCTCTTCAACCAGGACGCGTCGAGTACCTGCAGAGCACTTTCCGTGGGAGAGTCGGGAAGAGCGGTCAGCTCGGCAGAGACCCGTTTTAGCACACCCACTGGGTCAGATTCAGAAGAGTCCTCGATTTGGACCACGTCTCGCAATTTTCCCACTAGGCTCTCCCCCAACCATATGTGCTCCACGTGGGTCTGGCGTTCGGGTGGCTGAAAAAACAGCCTCCCTGGGAGGAAATCTTCCCTGAAGCTAAAGGTAGAAAGCTGCTCTTTTCTGCACCCGTTCTCAGCCTTGGTGACCAGGATGCTGATGCACAAGGCCTCTTTCACAGCCAGATCCGAGTTGAGATTGGAAAGAACTAGGGGCTCCCGTGACGTACAATCAATCGTCATGCTCTCGCTATGCGAGGAGTCCATTGCCTGCCCCACGGCCTTGGGGAATGCTGAAGGGAGCGGTTCCGCTAGGACTTGAGTCTCGCTTCTAGTGCCGGGCATCGCTGGGGTTTCCTGACTGAGCTTTAAACCAGAGTTCACGATGCAGACATCCCCAGCTGCTAGCAGGGATGGCTGACCAGTAGCAGCCCCTTCCCACGCATTGTCCTCAATGGAAGGGCCCCGCTTGGCCGTCTGCCGGTCCTCGTCCGCTGTAGCAGCATCTTCCAAACAGCCCTCTTGGTTAAGGCCTTCGTTGGACTCCTTCCCGGCTTCATTCTCGGACTGCGTGCTGTTCGCCAGCAGCACCCGCCCGACGTTTCGGCGAAAGCTGTTATTGCGGGAGAGGCTGCCTGCTTCCCGCTCGCTCTGGTGCCTCAGGCACTCCGATTCCAGCTTGGCCACCATGTCCAATACCCGCACGGGCTCGCTCGGCTGCTCGACGCTCCCACACGTTCCCTTCTTGGCGTGGACCTCGCAGGCGCCCACGGCAGGGAAAGGGTCGGGAACGGGCAGCGTGCCTTTCGACTGGCCGGGGAATTTGGTGGGAGCGGCAGAGACGCTGGCGCAGTTTTTGGTGCAGTCGGACAGCAACGTGCTCGCCCTTTGCTCTAGGAAAGCGACCATCTCGATCACCGAGAGCGACTGGTTGGGAAACCCCCCGTCCATGTTGTCGTTCACATAATGCACGGAGCAATGCTCGATGCCGCAGGCAAAGGGCTCAGACTGATAGCACCTTCCACTGGCCTCCCTCATCCTCTCTAGCTGAATCTTGGCTTTTGTAAGATCCAGCGACTTTTTCCTTCGCTTAGCAGCCCGCCCGTCAATATCCCAGCTGCTCTTGATCTTCATTGAGGGGACGCGGCTCTCGCTGCATTGCTGGGCCGCAAAGAAGGCGATCTTCTCTTTGGTGTTCCCAGGTTTGACGACCGCCCAGATATCCAGCGGCCCTTCCCCTTCCTCGCCCTGGTGAATCGTAGCCGACGGAGAGCTCCTCTTCTCCTTCACACACAGACCTTCTGCTGGGGCCTTGCCACTCCGATCGCACATAGTATTAGGGGAAAGGATCCCTAGAGGCTTCCGGGAGGACGGGCTCACCGTGGGAGAGGAGATAGGCGAGAGGCTCGGTTTGGTGCAATTGGCGATATGCTTTTCCTCTTTTGCAGACCTTTGGAGGTTCGTACATGGGGCACTCAGTGGATTCTGGCTAATTTCTAGCCCTCGCTCTTTCTTCTGTAGCTTGAGATATGGTTTTAAGTGCATGCCAGAAGCCCTAGAAAAACAAAGAGGGGGGGGGAAAAAAATGTTTTATGGATGTATATGCATATATCAGGAAAAGCTTTCTAACAACAGGAGCTGTGCGGCAATGAAACAAATTGCTTTGGGGGATTGTAGGCCCCAGGGAGAGAAAAGGTTCCCCCACATAGAAGTAAGTGGTGATGCGTAACGACCTAAACACATTCACATTAAACTTTGAAACACACAAAAAATAATTTTAAAATTAAAGAAATTAAGCGGAAAAGGGGAGGGGGGGAAGGGGAAGTGACAATTAATTATGTTGCATACATTTTAGGCTGAGATTCTATAGTATTATAGCACTCAATTGGTTGACTAATTTAAAAACAGCACCGTTATCAGCTAAAAACGTCAACTATGGGTGAAAACAAACATGACGCCAACTCCACTTTAACATTTCTCATGGATGTTTGTCACGGGGATGTGGGGACCACACACCAATTTGGGGGATATAACGCACCCATTTGGGGGGAGATGTGTAATGTGATATAAAGAATTAACAGACTGTAAGCTCAGTTGGAGCAGAATGCTGAAACCAGTTGCCAGAGGGGGGGGAAGAGATTCCCTTTGTTATGGCAAGTGGGCAGTTTGTTGCCAAGCAATGGCCAAGTCACCCGGCCACCTTGATAACAATGACAATGGCCAGGGCACGCAGGAAATGACCTGAGGCCTCCAGCGAGGAAGAAGGAGGAAGTTCTTTTTCAAGAATTAGCTCTCTTCCATTTTGGACTTCAACAAGTTAACAGCTCAGGAGAAGAGCGGCTGCAAGATTGCAAACTATGGACTAAAGACTTGACTATGAACTAAGATTTGAACCCGGTCTTCAGCTTCCAGACCGAGACAACAACTGATGGACCTGTATTGTACTACTTAGGGTAAGAGACAGTCAGGGAATATCAGTGGATTTAGAATGCGTGGACTTTATGTTTGATTTATTGACTTGCACTATCTGGTCAAAAGCCTTGTACTTGTATGTACTCAATACATGTTTTATAACCAAGCCAAGCGTGCTTGTGTCTTTATTTGGCCTTGGGGAATTCACTTGGGGGTGCTCCTATCCAGGTGAGAGCCTAGACGAACCTTTTTCATATAAGACAACCCCACTGCGAAATCTTCCAAGCTACAGGTGGCCAGAGAACGTTCTCTGCGTTATGGCTGGGCAGGGAGATCAAGGGGAGGCTTGACTAGGGGTGCGGGCCTCTGAAAGCTCCCTGATTGCAGTGAAGGTTTTCTGATCACGTGGGGACCCACGCGGGCACAGGCAACTGGGTTGCGGCTGGCCTGGTGGGCAAACGGGGGACAGCCTCTAAAAGGAGTGAGGGCCCCCAAAAACCAAAACCCCGGTGACAATGTTGCAAAGCTGCATGGGGCACCAATACAGCCCTGCAACATATATAAGAACTCTGCTTTAACATTTCAAGTGACACTGGCGTCATGTCTGTTTTCACCCATTGCTGGCAGCCTTACTCTCCCAATAGCCCAAATAGTTATAGTGATTTTTGCTTCAAAGGAATCAAAGTTAAAGAGATCTCTTGGCCCAGGGGTGACCAAGAGGTAGATCATGGTGGGGGGAGGGGAACAAGACTCTCAGGCATCACTTCCGGGGAGAAGAGAGGGACTGGCACCTCAAAGAGTGTGTCTGGAGAGGAAAGGGGCTCGGAGAAGGACCGCCAGAGCGCTCCTCTCCACTTCTAAAGCCAGCCCTGGAGTTGCTGCTGGGATCCATCAGAAGGTGTCCCAGCAGCACTAGAGCCAGTGGAAAAAGTCCTAGTAAATCACCGGAAGTTGACACCTCAATCCAGTAGATCATATTCACTGTAAGTCTGGCTACCCCTGCCTTGGTCCATTCATCTTCTAACCTTTAAAACTTCACTTTCATGACATCTATGCTAAAAATAATCTGCTACAAAAATCTTAGGATTTTGTTGTTGTTGTTTTTAAAAGAAAGACCAGCATCGCATAGAAAAAAAAATCAGCACTTTAAAATTATATTCAAGATATCCAATATGCTAACATGTCCAACAGTCTATATCAGAGGTGGGGAAGCTCAGGTCCAGGTGGTTTTTATTTGGCCCCTGTCCAGCGTCGGGATCTGAACCCTGGATCCAGTTTCTATGCCCGTGCACTGAAAGGCTACGGTTGAGGTAAGTGAGCAGAGATCAGGGCGCACACACAAGGCTAGGGTTTGGATCCGTGATTCTGACCCTCCTCTTCCTAAGCGCACCCCCTCCTCAACTCCCATGCAGCCCTCGGAGCTTGTACTAATTTTCAAGGTGGCCCCCGGGAGGGAGAAGCTTCCCCACTAGCAGATCATTAATGACATGCCCTAGCAAGAGACAAGGCAGCAATATTACATGCAGGGAAACCTGAAAATAATACAGTCACCGTACTAGGCCGCAATCCACGAACCACTTACTCCAGAGTAAATGGTTTACCGATTCGTGGCCTTAGTACAAATCACTCATAATCCATATCGTTCTGAATTGCCTCAACAGCAGAAAGCCAACTCTTCTCACACTAGGTCGTGAGAGGGTTTGGAGTTTGTCGTCATCGATACACTCATCTCTACCTCTCGTTTTCAGCAGTCTCGTTGCTTGCTCTACATCTGGCAGCTGTAGCGGACTGGATGGGGGGTGAGCTGCCTGAAGTTGAATCCCGGTAAGATGGAGATGATGCTGGTGGGCAGGGCTGAGGGAATGGAGGCCTCCCAACGTTGATGGGGTGCGCCCTGTCTTGGTTTGTCAGGTTCGCAATCTGGGAGTACTCCTCAATTTGCGGCTGCGCATGGATGTCCAGGGGGCAGCTGTGGCGAGGAGTGCATTTACTAAACTACATCTGGTACGACGGTCTCTCAGACTGCGACCTTGCCACCATCATCCATGCCTGCAGCACCCCGAGGCTTGATTACTGGAACGCATTCTACGTGCAGCTACCCAGAGGCTGCAGCCGGTGCAGAACGCAGCGGCACCTCCAGCCCGTTCCAGAGGAGTCATTTGGTATCAAGCTAAAGGAAGAACCCAACCAGGTCGTGAGCCCCTAGAGACCCAACCAGGTCGTGAGCCCCTAGAGGTTGGGCAGGACTATGTTGGGAGAGACAAAAAGTCCAGTCACCGAGGGATGCTCATCTCCTGCCATACAAGCACGTTTCAGGCTTGAGTGGCTTGAGTCTACGTTTCCATGGAAACAGACAGACATTAGGATAATCCTGGACTGTCAATTTCAAGTGAGTGAGTCTTGCCATTGTGTGACGGCTCCCAAGGTCAAGGGGAAATGGACAAATATTTGAACTCGGAAAAGACACTGAATGGCGCTGCGCTTATGGGCCACAGGGCAAGACCCTTTTCGCAGGACCTGTCCAACCCCAGTTCTGAGAGAGGCCGTGCAGCCTTTGCTTTCCCTCATCACAGTATCCCTGGGGAACCTCCTGACCAGTCCCAAAGGGGGGAGAGAAGAGTCACCTACTGTGAAAGCAGCACCCACTGGCAAGTCCAGATGAGAGACTCCAGTCAGCAGATGCGGTGAGTCTACCTTGTCAAAGGGGAACAATCTTGGAATCCGACTAGCTCTTCCAGCTGCTTTGTATGATCAGTAGCAGAAACAGCTACGAATGAGGCTTTCCTCATGCCTATTTGTGCTGAGAACAGCGGGCGTTAACCTCCCAACTGGGATCTCAATGCAGGATTCAAGATGGCAACATATCCAAGAGTTGCTCTCAGCGACTCAAACTAATAAACTTGGTTGCCGGTCTGCGCCCGGGTTCAAGTCAACCTAGCCTCTCCAACTGCTTTTATCTCCGAAACCCCCTTCTTGCTTGTGCCTTATCCTAACCACGTGGGCCCTGCTCTTTCCTTCCAAGCTGGTTTCTGAAAACCCAAACCTGCTCAAGTCTGTGATGTCGTAGGATTTAGCAAACGTGAGCGCTCAAATCATGGAGAGGAGAATTACCGTGCTCACTTAGCCGGTGTGAAGTAGTGGATACGGTGCTGGACTTGGCAAATCCTGCCCTAGCCATGAACTCACTGGGTGACTTTGGGCCAGTCACAACCTCTCAGTCTCAGTTCCCCATCTGTAAAATGGGAGAGTGAGCGAGTCCCTGTGTTCCCCATACCCATGTCTATCTCAGACAGTAACCCACTGGGCACAGACCTGTCTTCAAAAATCTAGTCGCGCTACAGAAATGATGAGGAGTAGTATGTCCATCAGCTTGGCTTTGTGGCTGGGCGTCTCATCTCCAATTGTTCTCATGCACAAAGTGAAGTCAATTCACAGCTTCTGGTGTGGGAAAAAAAAAAACCAAGGGAAACTCAGAAAGCTACAGTGCACGCTGAGATTCTGTAGGTGGCGCTCTCTCCCCTTGGCACTAGAGAGATGCAGGCGGCACTGCGCTGTTGCCCTCCAAGCTAGCGCTACGACAGAGGCCAGTCACTGCAAATCGCTTGGGACACGGCTGCAGTTACATACACACGCTTGCTTTGCACCATCTTGTAATTTGGGACTAGGAAACTCGCACTTTCCTGCCATCGGGAATTCTGTTTGAAGTTTGCAATGCTAAAGAGAGGTTTCTAGGGTTTTGTTTAGTCTAAGCCAGTTGAAGAGTTTCCTGATGTACAACAGCATGGCCATCTGTAAAAGGAGCATCAACCCTTCACTATGGAGATAAATTAGAGCCGGTATTAAATGAATCAAGGAAGACGGATGGATTACATCAACATGCTTAGAGGACGCATTCAGCCAGCGGAGTTGGTTCAGTTGCTGAAAGCAGGTTCTAGCCAGGGGAGAGAAACAAAAAGGCAGAATCATCTATTATGGATTCTTCATCTGAGGGCTCAGATAGCCACATGGATTTCGCTTGTTCCTGATACAAGTGAAGTCCTAGTTCACCCAAGAAAGTGATGATTTATTTAGAAGCTCTGCTGCCTCATTTGGATCCGGCCGGCCGAAAGTGAGAGAAGCCATCAGGAGGGTAGGTTTCAAATTAAGCCGACGGGCATCCGCAGTCTCATGGGATCAGCAGGAGAAGGCACAGTGCCGTGTGTACCGCGGTGGCGGCCGGTTTGAAGAAAAAGCAAGATGAATTCTGGGAGAAGTTAAGTTTGGAGAGGGGATGGTTGCCGTGTTGGCCCGAAACACACGAGACAGTAGTTCAAGTGATCGCTTTTACTGGGTCAACTGTAGCTGGCAAGATTAGGCAAGCTTTCGGGCCACGTAGGGGATGGGAACTATAGACAGAATGTCAGAACTAGAGACAGAACTAAGGCAGGAGTCTCTGATCTGGGTGGGAATGGATAGGAAAACATGAAGAAGGGGGCTTCAGGTGGCAAAAGTGTCAGACATTTAAACACACCGGGGTGGGGGGATTGGTGCAAGAGATCCAGAAAGAACAGGTTTAAATGCAGCTAGAGGACTACGCTAAAACACACATTTTGGGGTGGGGAGGGCAGTAGGAAATAGCTTTCCAAGTGAAGGAAACACACATATCCAAGATTCACATTCGAGTTTGGGGGCAGGAACCAGATCTAGGAGCTAGATCCTGGCACTGGAAAGGGGGCCGTGGGTTGCATTTGACCCCCAGGCCTAAGGCTCCCCGTGGCTGGTGTAAACGGACAAAGCAGGGCTGCGACTGGAGAGAGAATAAGCAATTCTGCCTATTGGACACGGGAATTCACAGAAGCTGAATATTTCTCTGTGAAGTAAAAAAAAACAATCAAAAGTTACAAGATCCCCAAATCTCCAGAAAGTAAATACTCTTGATAGTCACTTGAATAGCAACACAATTTAAAAATATTTCTTTTCTTCAATGTAACAAGAGCCGTTCTCTGTGGAATCAGAGCAAGTGAAACTACCGGCGATCTCCTCGTTGCTACTGCATAAGGAGTTGCAAAGCAAAGGGGCCAAGTTCTTTTGACCAGAGAAACTGAGGACGTTCCCCATCCTACCAGGGAGTGGCGGGAAGAGTCTAGGTGGGCTGCTTGGTGCTTGGCTCCTCCCCCTGGACCAAGAGGATCATGGGCAAGCAGGGTGGCCGGGCTGTGCAGGGCTACTCGTATGGCAGGAGCGCCAGCAGTGCGGAGCTTGGGGGTTTTGGCGATTAGCGCTGACCTGTCCCAGGCCTGCAACAACTTCCAAGCTGGATTTTAGAAATCACAATTTCACTACGCAAAAGTCACTGAGCCGATGAAGTGTTTGCTTCTCTGGGCACTTTGATAAAAAGATTGAGAATCACTGGCTTAGCGTACAAATACACTGGTCGAACCCAGTTTATACTGCTACAAGCCAGCCAGCCATGCCAGTTACCATCCTCCCCACGGACCTTCAAATCCCTTGTGAAAGCCTCCCTCTTCCGTAAGGTTTTCCCTAGCTCCTCACCCCAGCCAACTGCTCACTGAGGAGTCCCTTCCTCCCACTATAACTAAGCTTCTCGGGGAGATTCCTGTCTCTCCCTGCCATTGTGCATCTCAGACTGCATGCCTCTCAGGGCACGGACCCGACTGCTCAGCACCACGCACACTGCATGCGCTATAGAAACAACAGCCACATGACGTGCCCTGCCTGTTTTAAGCTGGGATGCAGGCCAATCCATTCCCAAGATTCTTGCTGAGAAGTCATATTCCCCGATTATGTGTTGCTAATGAAAGGAAAGAAAGGGAGACCTCTTACATCAGGTTCCCCGCCAGCTCCTCATCCCCACAGACGGGTCCCTGAGGTCCCTGTACTGTCCTTTCATTCAGGGTCCTTTTCTCCTCTGTAGTCAAGCTAAGCAGCGTAGCTGCGAATTCCCTGTCTCCCCACGGCCTCCTCTCCCTTAGTCTGTAATCCCCCCTGGGACAGGGACCCATCTCTTAATTCAGGGCTAGCCAGAGTTATGGACCGTGCAATCTACTTTATCCAGACATCCATCTCAAGCGGTCCTACCGGGACACCTCTTGCTGGCTCGGGCGCGCCAAGTGGGGACCCCTTCCGCTGGCTCCCAGATTTTGGCCACCTAACCTAGTCTCAGGTGTGGAGAGGGGAGGAGCATTACTAGCCTCTCTTCTCCTTGGAGACACTCCCTGTCTGGGTCCTGCTCTCCTACCCAGAAACCACCTCTCCACACCACACTCTACTGGAGACTAGCTTGGGAGCTACCATTGGGTCACCCTTGCTTTAAGTTAAATGATTGTTGGCATTATATAAATACAATAATAATGAGACTTCTGACTACTACTGCTACTAATTTCTATAGCGCTACTAGGCATATAGAGCCGTTTACAATCACAGATTTTCAAAGACAGGTCCCTGCTCAGGACTATTACAATCTAAGATGGGCCAGGGCATGAAATTTCAAATCAAACTCTGGGAGCAAAAAAACCCCAAAAAACTTAATTTGCCAGATTTTATCCTGATATTAAACCGTTCTTGCTCCACTACACCCCCGAACCAGTTGCCAGCCTCAGCTTTCTGGGCACCAGTGACTCCCAGGCGCCAGCAAATTTCATGCCCTGGACAAAAGTGAGGGGAACAGACAGACAGGCAGGCAGGCAGGCAGGCATTCCCATTTTACAGATGGGGAACTGAGGCGGAGAGGTTGCAACTTGCCCAAGGCCACGCAGTGAGTTCATGGCTAAGGCAGGATTTGAACCCTGGCTTCCCAGGTCCACGTCCAGCACCTTATCCACTACACTGCACTGGCTCTCTGAATAGCTTCAGTGACGGTTTAGCTGGAACTCAATAAAAGCATAAATTATTCCGCCCCAAGCTACAAAATCTATTATTTTAGATTTTCGTCCCCTCTCCCTAGCTGCCCCCCACGCCTGGAACTCCCTCCCTGCCCACGTCCGCCTCGTCCCCTCCCTTCGTACCTTCAAATCCCTCCTCAAGACCCACCTCTTCCACTCTGCCCTCCCCGACTCCTCACTCCCCTCACCTAACTCCTGCTGATCCCCTCCATCCGGTACAGTCTGTTACTGGAGGTCTCTGTACTCCTATCCTCACCACACGGACCAACCAGCCATCATTCTCGATGTAACCAAGCCAAGCGCGTGCACCAAGCCTGGGACCTCGCATCTTCATGAATGTTACACCCCTTGTCTCTCCCTCTGTTCCCCTTCCTTCGTCTCCCCCCATCTCTCAGATCATAAGCCCTAGGGCAGGGACCGTGTCTGTTCAATTATTATTATTTTATTATTATTATTATTATTATTAACAAACATTTATATAGCGCCAGCAGTGTACCTGGCACTTTACAAAGTAATAAAATAGACACGGTCCCTGCCCCTAGGGCTTACAATCTGAGAGACAGGAGCTGGGGGAGAGACTTAGGAAGGGGAACAGAGGGAGAGACAAGGGGTCTAACATTCATGAATTACTTTGTAAAGTGCCAGGTACATGGCTGGCGCTATAGAAATGCTTGCTAATAAATAATAATAATAAATAATTATCATTCTGCTTTTCAGTAATCTCCCCCACCCCCAAAGAGAGTTTGGAAGAGCCAAGGGTTTGACTGACAAAGCAACAGGCAGCGCGAGGGGAGAAGCCTAATCAAAGATCCGAAAAGCCTCCAGCTTGTCATCGTTGTCCGTCCCGTACCGTTTGCCTTGATGGAAGGCGGAGGCTGCGGAATTCAGCAGTTCCCGGTGGAGGCCGGCTCGGCAGGAACTCTTCATCATCGCTCCCTCCCCACCTAAGGCACGCCACCGTCACAGCCAATCCATCGCGCTTCACAAGCAGGGCTCCCGCGCCGGCTTCTCTCGCCCCGCACAGCCGGCCACTCTCTCTTCACCACCTAGAAACTGGCCAAACAAAACACAGACACGGTGAGCGCAAGGCAGGACACAGCCTAGGCCAAGATGGGGACTGCCTTCCCCGAGAGGCGTGGGGCCAGGACCCACCGGAATGGGGGCTGATCCCAACTGGGATTGCTGGACGCTACTGAGATACTCAGTCCTTCTATGAGCGCGCGCACTGCTCCTTCCCTCGTGACCTTCAAATCCCTCCTCAAAACCTACCGCTTCCATCGGGCCTCCCCTAGCCTCTCACCGATCCCTCCCAGAATGCTTCTCCTTATACTGCTCCATCCTTCAGCATCTCCCCTTGCAACTTAGCTTCATGGATAAGAACATAAGTAGTGCCAGACTGGGTCAGACCAATGGTCCAGCTAGCCCAGCATCCTGTCCCCGACAGTGGCCAATCGCGGTGGCTTGGGAGAAGCACCCAACAGGTCACAATGGGGGATCCATTCCCTGTTGTTTCCCCCCAGCTCCCGTCATGTTCCCTGATCCTGTCTGGCTAATAGACCTTCCAGAAACTTGTCCAAACCTCTTTTGAACTCAGCTCTAGTACTGGCCCTTACCGCAGCCTCTGGCAGTAGATTCCACAACCCAATTATACGCTGAGTGAAAAAATATTTTCTTTAATTTATTTTAAACTTGCCACCCATGAGTTTCATGGAGTGTCCCCTAGTT
>QEPC01011609.1:2400073-2418381 GCA_003113815.1 Sphenodon punctatus
CAAGGACGGGGGTTGTGGGAGCAGGCAGGGCGGGAGGAGAGGGGGGCATGGGAGTCAAGGGTGGTGGAGAGAGAGGCGTTGAAAGCAGAAATGGCAGAATCAGGGGGAGAGGAGGAGACTATGGGGCGGAGGGGAGAGAGAGTTGGCAAAGTCCAGGCGGTTAATGGCCTGCAGGTCACGGAAGGGACATGGAGATGGGGAAGAGGATGGGGCAGTGGGAGACAGTGAGAGAGGCAAGGAAGTGGTCAGAGATGGGATGAGGATCCAAGGAGAGATCAGAGACAGAGCAGTTCCTAGAGAAGACGAGGTCAAGAGAATGGCCTTTAGCATAGGTGGGGGAATTGGTCCAAAGGTGGAGGTTGAAGGAGGAGGCTAGTGAGAGGAAGCGAGAGATGGAGGGCTGGGAAGGGACACCAACGTGAATGTTGAAGTCACCGAGGATGAGAGTGGGGGGTATCGTCAGAGAGGAAGAAAGTGAGCCAGGACTCAAAGTCAGAAAGAAAGGAAGAGAGAGCACCAGGGAGGCGGTATATGACAGTGACGCAGAGATGGAGGGGGGAGCAGAGGCGCACAGAGTGAGCCTCAAAGGAAGGGAAGGAAAGAGAGGGCGGAGGAGAAAGTGGTTGGAACTGACAGGAGTTAGTGAGGAGGAGGCCCACGCCACCACCCCCGACCTTCGGGGCGTTGCTGGTGAGAAAAAGAGAGACCCTCAAGGAGAGGGTAGCTTGGGTGACAGAGTCGGAAGGGGAGATCCAGGTTTCAGTAAGGGCAAGGAGCTGGAGGGAGTGGGAGAGGAAGAGATCGTGGATGTAGGGGGCTTTATTGGCAGAGGAGCGACAGTTCCAAAGGGAGCAGGAGAATGGGAGATGATCAGGGGGAAGGCAGGGAATAGGGATAAGATTGGGAGAGAGGGGGTGGCGGGGCAGGCGAGAGATAGGGAGGGTAGGGGAGGAGCAGGAGGGGAAGGTAGGTAAGGGGGGGGAGGAGGAAGTGTGAGGAGGTTGGCGAGAAGTGATGGGCTGGGAGGGAGGAAGGAGCAGGGGGAAAAGAAGTAGAGGAAGGAAGAGATGGGGGAGAGGGGAATGGGGAGAAGGAGGGAGAGGGAAGGCAAGAGATTACGGCAGGCATGATGGTGGGGAGGATAGGTAATAGAGAAGAGACGGAGAAGAACGAGTTGGAGAGTGGCTGACCTACTGGCCACTGAGGAGCCACCAGGTGGTAGAAGTACCCTTAACCTTATCCGTTTGCTGCTGCTGTTGTAAGTATTCTGCTGGCAAGTGATCTTTTGGCTTGCTGGAACTCAGGCAGCAGAAAGGCCAAGCTCCAGGAGGGTCGTGGTGTCCTCAGGTGTTGACAGCCGAGGCAGCTGGGACAGTATGCAGATGAACTGCAACCTCACCAGTTCCTGGCTCGCTGGTCACCGGAACTCAGGTGGCAGAAAGGCCAAGCTCCAGGAGGGTCACAGCGTCCTCAGGTGTTAACAGCCGAGGTAGCTGGGAGAGTGCAACCTCACCAGTTCCTGTCTCAAGACCATGTCTCCGTACGCAGCAGCCAGTAATGCTGGATTCTTCAGCCAAATGCAAAAACATTTTGAGTGTCAATGGCAAAACCCACTGAAGCCCAAACATCTTAAATCTTTTACAACTAATCTACTGCGGGCATTTCCAAAGCATGGGATATTGGGTCTCAGTTTAATATTGACCATTGATCTTGATGTTCAAGTCAACATACTACTTGTTTGATTTTCACCTGTGCATGATCTCCATCTCTAAAGTAGCCATGGTTAATCCAAGGTAGACAGAACCATCTCATTCTCAATCTTCCAAGTCCCACCCAGATGGACTACGAAACGCACAATCATCCACAAATAATATTCCCTTTAGTGAGGCGTACTGATCCGTTTGCAAGAGAGTAATCTTATCTTTACTGCTGTAATAATTAGGAGTTGCACCATCTCACACTACCGTGAAGAAACATGCAAATTACAAGGGGCAATATACTGCACTCCTGTTTAGAATGCCACTCGCGGCGGCAAAAAGAACATACATCATTCCGTCCGAACAGACTTGGAAAGTAGACATACATGAGGCTACTCACTGGCCTGGATCTGCATTGGGGCCCGAGTGCCAAATGGACAATGCAAATCCACTTGCCAGCTCAAAAGACAATGGCCAGAAGGGAGCAGGCAAGTGGATAATTACAGCCCTAATCATTCAGTTGGCGGATGACATGGATAGGAGAGTCAAAGCATCCACAAGGGCCCAGCAGCCACTGAAGATGCGACTTCCCAACAGTATGCCATGGATAGAGAGACCAAATTAGAAACCACCACCCACGAAACAATCGTCCAAGAGTCATACCAAAACAAAAAATGACAGGGTAAAAACAGACGTGATTTTGGCCCATTGTGGCCATGGACCCACTGACGCAAGTAAACACGCAGCACCAGATATTGGCTCCGAATTGCCCGGGGGGTGTTGGCGGCTAGCCCAGGCAGTGACCTCGGCAAACCTCCAAGGTCACAGCCCGGGCTAAGGGCCACTCATACAGACCGAAGTGGGCAAGCATGTCAGTTGCGGTGTGCCGTACCTGCCCTGGACCGGGGGTCATCATAGTTGTGCCTCATTGGCTGCCATGGCTGTCCATCATGGCAGGGGGCAGGGCACTCAGAACAGAGCAGTGCTCCCAGTCCTACCCAGCCTGTGCAAGCAGCGGGACAACTCCGTGGTGGCACTTCAGTGACCACCTAACCTGACCCAGGACAGCTCCCCAGCTGCGGGGGCATCAGTTCAGTGCCCTGACCTGTCCTGCTGGCTACACACGTTTTTACCCACAGTCACAATATCGCTGTAGTTCAAACAGCATGAACTCCTCTTCAGTTTCACACATCCAAGCTCATCAAACGTTCATGTTCTACGTTGACTGGTCCAACACG
The DNA here is from genome assembly GCA_003113815.1 of Sphenodon punctatus. Classification (NCBI taxonomy): domain Eukaryota; kingdom Metazoa; phylum Chordata; class Lepidosauria; order Sphenodontia; family Sphenodontidae; genus Sphenodon; species Sphenodon punctatus. Next base: position 2,403,009 of record QEPC01011609.1, read on the forward strand.
GTGTCTGCCCACGGAAGTATCAGGGGAAAAGCTGGGAAACCCTAGACGAGAAGCCCTTCCTCTCATCCTTTAACCGCCTTTTCACAGGGTTAACCCAAGCAGCAGAGCTTTGAGCCTCCTAATCTGTCCTGGAAGTATATGCTTTGCCAAGAGAAGGCTTGAAGGCAGGTAGAACATTGCAAGAACAGGATTTGGTACACACGGCTAGAGACGACCAAGGTAGCATGCATCTGTGTACAGCAAGTCAGTTTATAAAATTAAGTTAAGAGCAGCTAACGCGGTTTTATTTGCTTTTAAGAGGTTTGGCTGGGGAAAGGGAAGCAGGAAGTTGGAGCACGAAAATTGATTTGCTCTGCCAACAGACCAGGGCTAGAATAAAGGACATGAAAAACTTCTCAGGGGTACCTTCTGCAAAGCAGAGCACTTCACATTTCCTTGTGCTCCTCCCAACCGAACCATCCGCTCCCCACTATAAGCCTGGGCAGTATTTCCTGTTCTCTTTAAAATCTTTAAATGTAGCTTAATGCATGACGTTTTATGGGTAAAAGTGAGGCCATAAAACCAAATTGAATGCAACAGCATTAGCACTGCTGTGTAAGCACAAGTTTGCACATTTCCTGACTGCACAATTTTAAGCCGCAATATGGAGTATTGCATTACCCTTCCGTGCAATCAAAATGGAATGTATCTGCATGCATGAGACAAGGGCACCAAGTGCCTTACAAAACTGAGTCTAATTATTTTCTACATTCCAGCACATTCTGTAAATAATATCAGACACACAGCTAGCGTGTCTCCAAGCAGACATCAAGGCCAGATGGGGGGGAAGTCATAGTGCATGTGTGAAAAGGTTAATGAGACAAAGCAGCACATTTCTGGGGCAGACACAAAGAGATCAGGTAATAAAACCAGCATTCTGCGAGCTACCTTTTTAATGCTTTGCGCATGAAGAAAAGCACTGAATTGCTACGTGAACGGAACAGAGGATTTTATCTGAGAGATGTACCCGTAACTCAAAGTTTCCTGCATTTCTAGTGAGGGTTTTGGGGTTTTTTTTAAAAAAAAAGAATAAGAACTTAGTATAAGAGTATAGGATTAATTCAGACTGCCTGTAGCCTCTCATTTTAAGGATGTATGCTGGCTGAGCTAAGGGGAGAGCCAACCTCCATTAAAAGCTACCCTCTAGAGAATTACAAGTCAGATGCTAAATCTTTCAGGGTAGAATCTAAATCTAAAAATCTAAGGGCGCTTTCCCATGGGACTTGCCACGCAGGCTTTGCCTCTGGGGGAAAATCCCAGAGGCAAAGCCCCCATGGGGTTTGTAACGTGGCACACACACAGAACACATTTTGGCCGGCGATCCTGCGGAGGATCGCAGAGTAGGTTAAACTGGCTCTGCAATCCTCAGGATCACCCGCAAAAATGTGCGGGGGGGGGGAGGGGGCTGTCCCCGCACATGCTTTGCCTCCCAGATTTTTTTCCCCCGGAGGCAAAGTGTGCGTGGAAAGTCTCGTGGGAAAGCACCCTAAATCTTTCAGGGTAGAACACATGGAGGATGCCTTTTGCTGAACAAGTTTTTTTTGTTTAAAAAAAGTGTAAGCCTGGGTTTTGGCAGGTAAGCAATATAAACAGCAGCAGAAACTGGTGTTTTGTACAGTATCCTCTTACGTTGTTGGCCTGGCTAGGACACGGACCCTTTAAAACAGTCAATTTCATGAGCCACAAGCTTCAGGGCTCATAAGAATAGGTTGCCGAAAAAATCTACACTTAAAAGCCACAAAATCGGGCCTAGTAACTACTTGTGCTAGCAAAAACTTTTAACAGTTCCAGATACTAACCACTACAGCCAGAACTGCCCTTGAATTTATTCTTCAAAACACCTTAATAAAAGAGGATTTCCTAGTTCATTACTGCATGAAATGGGATTCTCTTTACATCCCACATCCTGTGGAAGTGACTTTCTGCATGGAAGGGTTCCATGGAATCGGCTTTCCCTTCCCTTGTGTTTTTGCAATTGCTCGATTTGAAGAGGTTTTGGGGGGTGGGGGGAGTAGGTTGAGAGGTTTGGGTGGTGATTGCTGGGGGGATGGAGGGGTGGGCTTTAGCCCCTGACCCCCACAGTGGGAGTGGCGTATAAGCATGGGCAGGGGACCGGGGGGGGCGGGGGCTGCAATTATAGATTTTCAATTTGGTGGGTGAGCAATGTGTTTTGGTACTTTTATATTGTGTTTTTTACTTTTTTAAAGCTACACTGAGTCTGTCGTGGAGAAAGGTGTGGGGTAAAAATTTAAAATAAAGTAAAATTAAGAGGAATTTATTGGGTGTCCCTTTCGTGCCAATGTTGGAAGTTATTTTCTATTTCCATAAAAGTGCACACTAAAAAATCCCCCATTTCTGCTGCTCTTTTAAGACAATCTACAGTAAAGAAAAATGACTTTTAAAATATAGTCTCAATTAATCTACACCCCTGGTTTTCAAACTGGGGTGGGGGTGGAGGCAGAAGGACCGGAATGGACACTCAGGACAGAATCAAACAAGAGACGATAGCCCACATTAGCCTTCAACAGGCACGTTTCCTGAATGACCGTCTATTAGACGTCCGCCACGGGGCCACCACAGAGCGGACACTCACAGTGGACTCCGCAGGCCTACCACGTGTGCCAATCAGGGCTAATGGGCGCCCACGTGTCCATGGCTCATCAACTAGGTTCACCCACAGCCCTGTCAGCATCCAGGTCCGCCAACACCATAGAGTCCCACCTAGCATGCCAGGCCAGCTGAGAGGCGGTAGCTGTAACAATCTCCCTCCCCCACGGCTGCGACTCAGCTGAGAGGCGGTAGCTGTAACAATCTCCCTCCCGCACGGCCGCTACTCAGCTGAGAGGCGGTAGCTGTAACAATCTCCCTCCCGCACGGCCGCTACTCAGCTGAGAGGCGGTAGCGGTAACAATCTCCCTCCCGCACGGCCGCTACTCAGCTGAGAGGCGGTAGCGGTAACAATCTCCCTCCCCCACAATCTCTCCCCTGCCCTCAGCTGAGAGGCATGCAAGCGAGTTCCCTCACCCACAGCCTCTCAGCTGATGGACACACTAGAGATTTTCCTCCCCACGGTCTCCCTCCTTCACAGCCACCTCCCTGCTGAGAGACGGAGAGAAAGGGGGGCGGGGGGGGAAGAGAGATCTCCAGAGGCTGCCACGGGGAGGGAGATTGCTAGCATCACTGGTGGAAGCTGCCGCAAGTACACAAAATATGGGCAGGCTGCTCATTTATTAGGCTAGACATGCCAAACATGATTGGGGGCTGCGTGGAGGCTGCACAGACCAAACAGACTCCAGCGGGCTATTGTCTGGTTTGATTTTACTCTCAGACAGAGCATCCCAACACACTACTCTTGTCGGAATTAGATTTGACTCTATGGGATGTCCCCATTGAAAAGTTGCAGCCTCTCCTGCTCTGGCATGTAGCAAACTGTTCCTAAACTGCTTGCTCCTTTTCTTCCTAAGACCTCTGTGATGAGGAGCCCAGTATCTCATCACAACCTTACTGAGGGCAAAGGAGATCTTGAGGTTAGGCTCATCCCCTGCAGCTGCTGCTCTCAGCCCAGGGCCAACACCCCCCTACCTTCAGCCCATGGGGAGAGCATTGTGAAGTGAGCTGGGAAGAGCAGAGCTTCAAGAGGCACATGTGCCGTGGCTATGCAGGCAGCAAAGCAGAATTTCTTTGCTACCATCATATCATCCGCAAAGTCATGTCCAGCTGAGCTTTTCCAGGTGGTGAAGGGGCTATTCAGTCCAGTCTCTCTCCACCTGGAACGGGAATCTTCCAGTACTCGCTGTGACAAATTTATTGCTGATAAAACTGCTCGTATCCACCACGATTTCAACACCACGCTTAACGCAGTAGATGCGCCTGAAGTTATGAATGCCCCGTCTGGTCCAGTTCTCTGGGATCAGTTTCAGCAGGGATCATCTGCCGATGTGGTGGAGATGCTGGGAGGGCCACGGCTTGTGAACTGGATCCTTGCCCGTCATGGCTAGTGAAAGCCAGCCGGGAGACGCTGGGGCCATTGCTGCTGTTAATGCCTCCCTCATGGAAGGCAAGGTCGCAGGGTGCCTGAAGGAGGCGGTGGTGCGGCCTTTGCTCAAGTAGCCATCTCTTGACATTGATGCCCTTTCCATCTAGATGTGTATAAGAGACAGGAATTTATTGGGTGTCCCTTTCGTGCCAATGTTGGAAGTTATTTTCTATTTCCATAAAAGTGCACACTAAAAAATCCCCCATTTCTGCTGCTCTNTCTCTTGACATTGATGCCCTTTCCAGCTATCGGCCAGTCTCTAACCTTCCCTTTTTAGGGAAGGTTATAGAACGGGCAGTGGCCCAGCAGCTCCAGGGGCATCTGGACCGCATTGGTTTCCTTGCTCTCTTGCAGTCCGGCACGGAGACTGATCTTGTGGCCTTGGTCGACGATCTACGACGGGAGTTGGACAGAGGTTGGTCCACTCTTCTAATTTTGTTAGATCTTTCAGAGGCGTTCAACAAGGTTGACCACGAGATGTTGATGACCCGCCTGCAGGACTGGGCTCAGGTGGGTGGGACTGTTCTTGAATGGTTCCGCTCATTCCTGGCTGGTAGAACTCGGCGTGTGGTACTGGGGGATAGTACATCATCCCACCCCACCCCCAGGACCTCACATGTGGAATTCCACAGGGATCCATTCTGTCCCCTCTCCTATTCAACGTGTACATGCAGCCTTTGAGTGAGATCGTGAGAGGGTTTGAAGTTCGGTGTCATCAATATGCTGGTGACACCCAGCTCCACCTCTCATTTTCATCTGACCCAGGCCCGGCAGTCTCTGCGTTTACCCGGTGTCTGGCTGGGGTGGGAGATTGGATGACGACGAGCTGTCTGAAGCTGAATCCCAACAAGACGGACGTGATGCTGGTGGGTAAGGGCGAGGGAGCGGAGGCCCCCACATCATTGATGGGGTGCGTCCCTCCTTGGTCGCTCAGGTTCGGAATCTAGGAGTCCTCCTCGATTCACAGCTCCGCCTAGATGCCCAGGTGGCAGCTGTAGCAAGGAGTGCGTTTGGTAAATTAGATCTAGTCCAACGCCTCTGGCCATATGTCTCGGGCTCTGACTTTGCCACCATCATCTATGCATTCATTACCTCGAGATTGGACTACTGTAATGCACTCTACGTGGGGCTACCCTTGGTGACGACCAAGAGGTTGCAGCTGGTGCAGAATGCAGTGGCACATCTCTTTGTAGGGGCGGGCCGCGGGGAGCACACAACACCTGTTCTCCGTTCTCTTCCGGGCCCAAATCAGGGTGTTGGTTATTACCAGGGACCAGAGTTGACTGCGTTGCTGCAATTTGCAGTGATTTTCGCAGAATCAGCCAATCCTGACCATGACCCGAGGGTAAATAGGCCCCTGGGAGATGAACTGTGGGGTCTGAAGGCCCTATGTTTGCGTGAGGGAGGTGCTGAAATTCCAGAGGATTTGAGTTGTGTTTGATTAGCAAAGTTGTGATTCTATGTCAAACCTTTTGTAAATTTGCTTCCCAGCATGCACAGTTATGCAAATAAAGTTAATTATGCAAATATTAATGTTCACGGTGAATTTGCAGAATTTGGCTTCACTGGTTGCAGAATTTGAGATTTTTTGGTGCAATCAACTCGGGTCCCTGGTTATTACTAAGCTACACAGCTTGGGTCCCACTTACCTGCGGGATCGCCTCATCCCTCATGTGGAGAAACCCTCCTGGCTAGATCGCCCCTTAGGTTCCTCCCTGACCCAAGGCAAGGGACTCTGCAAGACCATATAAGGGTATGTGCTCATCTTAGCCCACCTGACTGGCCACACCTTACATACCTTACCAAAGAAGGAACCCTAGGCCAGGTAACCTAACTGATTGGCCACCTTGAACAGAGTCACCGGTGGCTGGGAGCCAATATCTGGGATGCTAGTGTTGCCCTTTAAAAGGAAGGCTAGTAAATTTCCACAGACAGAGACCTCATAACCAGCACCCCGGTAGCTGTGTGGAGTAACCTGCAACACCCAGCTTTCTTCATCCAGCTGGGAAAGAACCGAACCCTGCAGAGCTAAGACATCCACGCTCACTATGCAGAGAAGATACTGTAAGTCCTTCTATGCAGAGAAGCAGGGTTAGGGACCGTTTAGGCTTAGACGCGCTCTAAATGGGTCACCATACCTGCTTGTAGTTGCCTGTATTTGCTCATGAGTTCAATGTCTTTTTCCTACCTTTTTGTATCCCTGTAATTCGGTTAACTTAGCTAGTTAAAACTATAAATCTTGATTTATCTAATCAAGAGTGCCTGGTGTGTGTGTGCTGCGACCCAAAACGCTTCCCAAGTTCAGCTTACGCTGGGAAAGCAGTCTCTAATAAGGAGCAGGGTTTGGGCTTCCAGGGCAGTCCTTAATCCCGGAAACACATAGCTCTGGTGGTGGCAGCAAAACCCGAGTGTTATGGTGATGGGCACGCAGTGTGGGAGGGGGATAGGAGTAGAGTACACCCCCACTGGACCCATTACACCAAACCTCGTACCCTGGGTCAGCCCCTGCGGTTGGCCGGCCCTCTTAGTGGTCCCCTGGGTTTCTCAGGTGGCGACACCTTCGAGAGGGCGTTCTCTGTGGCCGCATCACGGCTATGGAATTCCCTCCGGGTGGAGCTTAGACTCTCTCCGGATCTCCCCTCTTTCTGTAGACAATGTAAAACCCGTCTGTTTCGCCAGGCATCTGGTGAGGACGACGGGCAGTCGGTGGGGGATTTGCCCAGGCCTCCGTGTTTTATGGTTTTTATTGACATTTTATATTCTACTGTTTTTTATAGTTTTGTATTCTGTTTTTATTAGTAAGTGTTGTACACTGCCCTGAGCTGCCACTGGGCAGGAGGGGGCAGTATATAAGTGATGGAATTAATTAATTAATTAATTAATTAATTGTGAACACTTCGGTCTGGAGCAACGTTTGCTGAGGCACATTGTTCCACATCTTTAACAGCTACGTGAAAGGGATAACTCAGTGACAGAGCTGAAACGGCCTTCGGGAGCCTGGAGAAACCCTTTGGCAGCCCTATGTTGATAACTGGCCCTGACACCCGAAATCAAAACTAAAACAACAAACAGGGCACACACTGGTCAAAGCTTCGCTTATCCCACTCTTAGAGTTGAGTTCCAGAAGGCGCTGGCAACTCACTCTCTTCAGATTTGGGATTTACTCCCTTCAGAGGGCACCACTTACTTTTGGTTATCCCTCTTTGCTTTTCTACACATTAGTACACAAGTCTGAGCGCAACCCTTCTCGTTGGGCGCCACTGTCACGGGGCTGGGGTCCACTACCCTACGTTTCTGGGTTAGGTGACTCAGTTTCCCTCACTTGCAGCCTGTCTGAATCAGTTCTGTAGCTGATTCAGTCCTGCAAAGGGGCAACACTTTTGCCACCCAAGAGCCAGAGGCTTCCCGTTCTCAGAATCTCTCTCTCTGGGTTCGCAAGTGCTTGAGGGCACAAGATACTCAGACCGTGTTCCCCAATATGAGACAACAGAAAGCACTTCTTAGTAAAGAAGGAAGTTTATTGATTACATAAACAAAGATAGTTTGAACGCAGAATGGCAAATAAAACAAAAGTAAACAACGCAATTCTAGTCTGTACTGAGTAAGTCCCTAGTTAAAATCTTACCCTACAGAAGTCCATGAACTTGAGTCCACTTCTCAGCCAGATGTAGTGAGGCTGGGCTTTTTGTCCTTAAGCTGGTTAGCCAGCAAAGTTTCTCTCCCAACTGAGCTTTTGGGAAAAAAGATCTCCCCCCACTTGAATATCTTCCCAGGTTTCTTTGTTTGACTGTCCCGCCTGGAGGACTCTGTGCTTCTAGTCACGTAGGCAGGAAGAGATCCATTTGCAACTGAATGGCCTCTGTCTGGTTTCTGCAGAGGTGTTGTTAGGCTTTTCTGAATACACATTTGGCATGGCTTTGTCTCTCTCCATTGCATGAAGTGAGTTTCCAGTTCTCAGTGTTTACATTACATACATGTTTAACCTTTACTTTTACATATCTGTTAGACCTGTAGTCCAGTATCTCCTTGTGACACATACCCATCAAAACTGCCAAACACAACCTTACACAGTAACGTTGGTTACTAACTGGAACCCAATTAGTGTCCGACAGGCTAACCAATGTACCCAAACGCCATTTCCATCCTGATTTTTTCAACTTCCAGTCCCAATTATCCAACTTCCAGTCCTGATTTCTTCACCGATTTACTGATCAGTACCAATTGGTAACAGTAATACCTGGTATTTTCTGGTAATTGGGTGCCCAACCGGTAGTCAGGTAGCATGTTGGGACAACTGAAAGCTAAAAGCAAGAACAGGTTTTCATTCTCACAAGAATCTCATGGTAATGGAGAACTGTTACAAAGTTCTCAGTATGATTTACTGTTTACCGCTATTTACCACGTACCACGTTCATCCCGGTAATGCGCGTGCACAAAATGGCCACCGCACCTGTTCTGCGCATGTACAGCCCTCTTTGAAGATGGTGCCAGCAGCGTTGCCACCATTGTAGAAAAGGGCAGCCATTTTACGGACGAATGTCCTACATGGCAAGTGGTACACGGTAAATCACGATAAAGCGGTAAATCGAGAAAAATTCTTGACTGATGAAAATGCTGAGAACCGAGGGTTTTCCCAATCATCAGTTCTCCCAATAATGAGTTGAGAACCCCGATTCTCAGAGAAAAATCGAGATCGAGCTACAGCTCTACCCGACACGGTACTCAAAACGGCAGCTATGACCCGCGGGTAGCAAACGGCCACATCCTTACAAAAATACATTTCTTGCTCTCCCTACATAGGAACTCCCCCGGGAGAAAAGGAAACGTAGTGTAAGGAGCTGTTTCCCTTTCAGTCTAAGATTAACTAAATGTCAAGTTTTTGCGCTAGCATCACAGCAACCATGCTGCTGCTCCAAACCGTCTCTGAAAGCGAGCTGGATTTTGCTAATCTCAAAAGCGGACAATACTTGAGCAACAGCCAAGCATATGAACGTAGTCACTCGGCATTTAACATCTCTTATTAGCAGGCTACGTGCTTGCAAGCAATAATTTCAAACGTCTCTCTCTGGGGGGAATTTCTTTTTTAAAAAAAAGTCTTCTGTGTCTTAGTTTTTTTCCATTCTGTGCCGTCCCGGTGCTATTTCATCGTTCTGATAACTGCACAACTAAGCTCCAGCTGGGAATAGCTGGTTTTATCATCCCCGCTAAAAAACAGACCCTCCCAGCTCACACTGATAGGAATCTGGGAAGTCACTGTAGCTGCATCCCACCCTGCAGACTTTCAAAACACGGCAGAGAAACGAAACAATATGCCAGAGAAAAGCAGGGCGGGGGGGAATCACTGGGATGGCCCTCCCGCTCAGACAATTGCTAGGGACAAAGGAAGTGCTTCCCAATTAGAGAAGCCAAAGCCTGACTGACATTAAGCAAACCATTTTATTCTAAAGTGGAAAGGGCGGTTGGGATTAAAAACTCTTTTAAGGCCCAGTTCTGGGTCAGTTTCGGGTCTAAAAACCAAGTGCTTCCCAGGAGACAAAACGCGTTTTTCTTTTCGATGCTGTAGGACGATTTTTCTAAGGCACAGCGCCAAGGGGGTGGGGGGATCCTTTCTCTCCCAGGGGCCACTTTGAAAATGTGCACCAGTTCCATGGGCCAGATAGGAGCTGGGGGGGGGGGGCTTACCAAGGAGGAACGGGCCCAAATTATGGATCTCTGCTCAACAGTCATGGGTCCCATTTGGCCCCCAAGCCGGAGGTTCCTCACCTCTAAATAGCTAATGGATGGGGAATCCAGGAAGCGAAACTGACTGACTGACAAGCAAAATATAAACAAGCGCGTCAAGGATTGAAATAGCTTTTTTAAAATTCTTAGAACTATGATAATCTCAAGTGAGGCCACTACGCAATAGATGAAAGTTACATAATCTCAGGGGAAGTACGGAAACTCCCCAATACTAAGTTTACTTTCATTCTTACTCACCGAGTCCTTACTCATGCACTAATTCCATCACAGAGGACCACACACACACACGCACACACACTTCAGTAGCTGGAAAACTTAATGACTTTTCTTCCCTGCCACGCAGAAATCAACCGATTCTTTCCCAACGCACACAGGAAGCCTCCTGTTGCAACTCTAACGTAGGCACTCTTCTCTCAGTAAACCTCTCACGGACCTCCACGCTTTCGTGTCTGCCTTTGCGGGACGAGATTTGAATACGAAATAATCCAAGATAAACTAGAGCAAAGGCAGCCAGACTCGCATTGCACAAGGCGGTTTACTTGAGCTAGAAGTCGGTCGAGCTCAGGCGACCTACCAAGGCCCTGCTGCTGGCTCAGAGCTCTAAGGCAGCTCAGCAACATGGGGAGGGGCACTCCCCTTTAGAGAGAGCCGTTTCCACCACACTGAAGAAGCTCTACTCTCCTAGCACGTCTCCTCACTGGAGACAATCCCTGGGACACTGGTCTTGCTCTCCCCTCCATAGAGGCAATCTCCGAGAGACCATGCTAGGATCTACTGGAGACTTAGCTTGTGAGCTACCGGTAGATCATGATCTACCTCTTGGCTGCACCTGAACTGGAGATCTGAACCGATAGGGACAAGATGAGATTTAGTCCAGACCAACGCCAAGTATTGCGCACAGGAACGAAAAACCAGAGACACAAATATAAAATGGGGATAAGTGGCTAGACAGTAGCACTAGAGAGAAGGATCTGGGAGTTTGTGGTGGATCATAACGGCAATGCTGTTGGCAAAAAAGGGTTGTATTCCGAGGTGCATCGTATCCAAGACAAATGAGGCGGTGGTACCATTTTAATCTGCACTGGTGAAACCACATCTGGAGTATTGTCTCACACTTCAAGGAGGATGTGGGCAAACACACACGAGATGGTGTGTCCTGCAATCTTCTTGTTCCTGTGATCTTCCCACAATCTTAAGATTGCACAATTTGTTTTCTTAACACCCTTCTCACGAGATGCATCTCCCGCAATTTTTTTTCTTTGCGCATTTCACTAATCACAGAGCACAAGCACCAATTTTGTGCAAGTTTTGTCCTATCCCTTCAGCCCGACTGACCTCAGAGCGAGGTTGGAACCCCACAAGCCGGCAGCGGATTGAAACTAAAGAACTGGCGTTGCAGCAGAGTGGAATTAAGAAGCCAGCATCCAAACTGGGTGAAATTAAGAAGCCATCTGAAATTAACTAGCCAAGACCAATCCAGGGCTCCATCCTGCTGGTTTCCATGTCTGCTATCCTACGATTGTAATACCGACAGGTATCCCCACGTTCCCAGTTTACCCAACTGTAACACCAGTCACCGTAAGAGTACGATTTCCGAGCCCAGCATCTGTCTGTGTATTAGGCACACGGGGCTGGACAAGGCAAAGTTTCTACAGGATCAGGGCCAAACCAGAGTCCCAATGGGGTCCAGACAGACAACAGATCAAAGGAGCAGCACAAGTACCGCGGTAGTCCAGGCCAATGTCAAATCCACATCCGCAGTCCCAAGCCGGTGGGTCAGGGTGGGAATGAAAACACTTTAGTAGAAGGTAGACAGTGGGGACCAGGAGCGCTAGAGGTAGGAGTCAGGAACCAGGAGACAAAGACAAGGGTCCAGGAGGCAGCAAACCAGACAAGGAGTCAAGCTGTTGATCTGCCTGGCTCCTACTTCTTGTCACCTGCCTTTAGACAGAGCAAGCCCAGTCAAGGGTCAATCCGGTCACAGTAGGCAAGAACCCCATCAAGCTGCCCAACAGATCAACAGGGCCAAGCCTGGCCGCATTGATGGCACAGGGGCAGGGCACCGGTTCAAGACCAAGGCTTGTATTGTGATACTGTAGGCAGGAATATTATGCCGTGGGGTTGGACTACATGTTCTTTGAGGTCCCCCCTCCCCACCGTAAAATTCCATAGTTCTGCAATTCTTCCTGCCTCTTTCTGGAGAGTTACATCCTCTTTTTCTATCCTCAAATATAATTTGTTTGTCTTCAGCTCCCAGTCTCTCTTCTCCTTCCCCTCCACCTGAAGAGCTTTCCCTCGACTGAATTGGACTCTTCGCGCTGTCAATTGATGCTGCTTCTGAATTGGTCAGAGCAAAGTTAACCTGCAAGCCCAAGCCTTGTGGTGGCACCCGAGGTCCAAGTCTCCAGACTGAGCCTCGCAACCCTATGATTAATACCCCCTGCTGTCTTCCTTTAATTGGTTTTCTATGGCTTCCTGCTTCGGGAGGCCATTGTGTTGCACTAAGACGTTCCTACTCATTTTTGTAAACTCAGGAAACAATCGGCTTTAGCTTTGTTTCTCACCATAATGCCGTGCAAACCATTTTAGCGATTGTCTCTCTCAAAGACAGCCCAGCCGCAAGCTGTAACCCAACCACATGAAGCAGCAGAGGCCGCTCAGAGAGGCTGTAAAACAACTCGCCATTAAGGGACCATTGCCCGACGACACAAGCCATTCAGGACCGAGCACCTCACAGTCTTTGCCTGAGCCCTTTGCTAAGTCATCAAACCTGAAACAAAAAGGTGAAAACCAGGGATGGGAAAGCTCAGGTCTGGGGGCCAAATGCAGCTCACAACTCATTTTTATGGGACTCCTCTCCAGTTTCTGGATCAGTTCTTACTGCCAAGCCCTGAAAAACAGAGCTCAAGGTAAGGGAGCAGCAATGAGAGCATGCACACAAGGCTAAGGAACGGATCCGTGACAAAGATCCATGATCTGGACCCTCCTCTTAAAACACCCCTGCCCACAACTTCCATGTGGCCCTTGAAGCTTGTACTAATTCTCAAAGTGGCCCACCCCCCGGGAGCGAAAATGTTCCCCACTCCCTGGTGTAAACAAATCTGACATGTTTGCTGTCCCATTTGTTACGCGACAGCAATTTTTAGCGGTGTAGTGTTTAAGCAGCCCCTTCTCGTTGCCCACTGGTGGCGCATGCCGAGGCGGCAAGGGGTCTGTCGTGCGTAGGGAGCATTTGCACATAGTTGTCGTGAAGTGTTAAGTGACCCCACGACAGCGGGAGGTGGGGTTAGACCAAGAGCTGCCTCCCGGCTGCAGAAACAGGGAATTAAGCACAGGAGGCTGGACAAGGCAGAGTTGCCCTGATCCTATAAAAACTCTGCCTCGTCCCAGTGAAGCCCCAGCAGCAGTGGAAGACTATCCAGTCCGAGAGCAACAGGCTTACTGCTCCCCGGTAAGAGCCAAAGGGGGCTGACCTGGAGCAGGGAGTGGAAACACCAGCAGCAAATAAACCCCCGGGGTTCCCTGCCCCCAGCACTTACTGCTCCCCAGTCAGCTTGTGGGTAGAGCCAGCAGGCACCCCCTGCCCAACCATGAGCTGGTTTGCTGAAATCATCAGCTCTGGGTTCAGGCTTGCCCGGGTTGGCAACAGGGGTGGGGAACCATTTCTCACCCAGGGGGCCACTTTGAAAATTAGTACAAGCTCTGCGGGCCGCACAGAACTTGGGGGTTGGGGGTATTTGAGGGGGGCACTCAGGAAGAGGAAGGTTCAGATCGTGGATCTGTCTCCTGTAATTTGGGGGATGCCCCTCATCTCGGCTCCCTTGCCCCAAACTCGCTCTTTCAGCAGTTCTCGAGGGTAGACACTGGATGCAGGGGCCAGAGACCAAACAATAAGCTAGCTGCTTCAGGCTGCATTTGCCCCCCCTTCCCTGAGGCTTAAGGTTCCTCACCCCTGCTGTAGCTGAGGTTTCATTTCCCCCCCCCCCACCCAAAGCAGATTACCGGGTCACCCTTTCAGCTATTCACACTGAAGTTTCACCGCTTGAGGCCATATATCAGTTGCAAGCGTGACATGCACATTTCAAGGGGAGGGAGGGGGGGAGCCACCACCTGTAGGAGGAAATGCTTCCCTTAAAAATTAGCTAGGCACGTTCCAGGGCATGCAGATAAGGAGGCTACACCGTGCCGCCTCCCATACCAGGTGTAAAAGGAGTCGACGAGCCTGTTTCCAGGAGAGAGTACAGCAATGAAACATTCAAAACCCACGATTGACGAAACCAAAGCCTCATACGTTTGTTCAAAGGGGACGCCACAAAAAGGCTGGCGTGTCACGAGTTTGCAGGATGCAATGGGCAGAAAAAGTTCCATTCTCTCTCTCCCTGCCCTGGAGCAAAAACCCTTCTATTTGTAGCCATTACTGCAAGCTGTTCTTTCACAGACAATGGTCGTGTTATTGTAGGTACCTTTATGCCGTGCCAAAGCACATACACACAGCGACTCAGAACAATTGGCCCCGCTTTCGCAGGAGCAAAGGTTGCAGCCAAATGAAATGGGTGGAGGCCACATTAAACCATCTTGGGAGTCGGTTAATAGGGCTATAGGAAAATGTGACCAGCAGGCAGATGCTGAGCTCCCCTTTCACCTTCAAATGCGATGGATTAAAAGAAAAAGCTTCATAAAAACAAATTAGGCTCTCAGAACGGCATTAACGAAGTACAATTATCCATACTACAAACAGGAACACACTTAACAAGCAAGTGCAAAGGCTTGAGACCAAGCATCGAGTTCTCCCTCTAAAGAGACAGGATACCTGCGAGAAGTCAGCGTGTCCACTGCAAGAGGAAGGTCATCATCATGCAGAAAAGCTGCTGTCCGGAGATGGGAACAGATTCAAATTCACTTTCTTTCAATGGCGGGGGGGGGGAGGGAGAGAACGAGAGCCGGAATTACATCCAGATGCCCTTTGGCCGGCCAGCTGTGCCATCCCGTCCACCCCCCGGTGGCGTGAGAGTCTGCTTTCTCCTTCCCCGACTGGATTCTGCCTCTGCATGATCATGCATTGAAGTCATGTCCTTGAGTATGTGACATCAGTCTGTTACCATGGGAATGGTGGGGGCTGTCCAAAATTCGGTATTATGGCATCACTGCAGAATCGAGGAACACAGCAAGCGGATAGCTGAAAGTTACTAACTGCAAAGCCGGGAAGAGTCTATTTCCGACCCACAAATGTGAGTGAGCTGCTGGACACCCTGCCTCAGGAATCCGTCTGCATTGCATTAAACCACCTCCGGCCACAGAGATGGTCCAGGCTCAAGGGTGTCAACCTGGGGTTACCACCCACAGTGCACACAAGGGATCCTCCTCAAGCCACAAGGTTTGTGGCCCTGCAGGGAACGTACTGTCTCATAGATAAAAAGGAGACTGAAGCGACTGGTTTGGCTATTTCAGTGCAACCGAACATCTGTGGAACTCCAGAGGATGTTGTGCAAGCCAGTAACGCAACTGGTTTCAAGGAAGGACTCTGAGGTGGGGGGGGGGGTATGGCGGGGGGGGGGG
>QEPC01011609.1:2427361-2461327 GCA_003113815.1 Sphenodon punctatus
CCACCCTCCAGTCCTCGGGTACAGTGGCAGATTTTAGTGACAGGTTACAAATTACTAACAGTAGGTCTGTGATTTCATATTTGAGTTCCTTCAGGACTCTGGGGTGAATGTCATCTGGCCCTGGTGACTTGTTAGTATTCAGTTTGTCAATTTGCCCTAGAACATCCTCCAACGTCACATTGATTTGTAACAACTCATCCAATTCCTCGCCCACAAAGCAAGGATCTGGCGTGGGTACCTCCCCAAAATCCTCCGCAGTGTCACTTGCTACAGCGCAACTCTGGGCAAGCAATCTACACCACCACCAAAAAGCAGTTGCTAGTGGGCGAAAGGAAGTTACTCTCTAGCAAAGATTTCCTGTGGCACTAAGTGACTCAATTTCTGTGACACAAGTCAAACTCCAGGGAAAAGGGGGTGAACTGATTTTCTTTAAGACAACACCATTTTGCAGCTTTGAGACAGGGGGTTGGGAAATGACACTGTTCATGCAGACTTGTGATCAATTGCACTGCATTCCCTTGCGTGTGATTTTCTGCACTGTTAGTTTTAAAGGAGCAGCTGGCGTCCCAACAGGTCTTCCTAGCAGCCAGCTCCCTATACCAAAGAGATGAAGGTATAAACTTATCAAGGAGCAGAGTTAAAAAACTAGCATAAAAACATAAAGAAAAAACAAACAGCAGCCATGGCATTGAGAATAGGAAGACTAACCAGCCCGAACCCACAAACAGCATTTGACAACAGCATTCAAATTCCTCCTAAAAACACCTACCTCTTCCATCAAGCCTTGCCTACCTACTCATCCCCCCCAAACTGCTCACTGATGCTGTCCTTGCACTCAGCATCCCTTCTCCCCTGTAACAATGCTAAGCACGTGAACCCAGGACTTAACTGGTTTTTTTAAAAATGCGCTGCTGGGGGTCCAAGTCTACCCCATAAGCCACACCCCTCTCCCCAGAAGCCACGCCGCCTCCCCAGAGCTTGCTAGAACAGGGAACTGAACCCTGTTCTCCAACTAGCAACACATCCGGTGGGACACCCTGCCTCTCTACGGTTGAATATAAAACAAGAGTTCGCAGGATTTAGTCTATACGATGACGAGAGTACAGGGTCGGGCAGGAATGCCTTTAATAAAAGCCAAATAATCCAGCCAGGTTTTCTAGCTTTTGTTTCCAACCCTGAAATAGCCAACATCGGCCTTTCCCTGGTCTGTCACATTTTGAGGTGCACACTCCTACTGGGAACATTATCCAGGGCTCAGCCCCCCTTTGAATTTTTTTGCCGGAGCCGAGTCCTAGTACGCTCCCCCACAAATTAAGCCCTGCGTACACCTGTGACTTCTCAACTTCTTGAATGTCTCCCTCTCTCTTCCTATGTTCCCTCTCGTCTCCCATTGCCGTGACTTTCCTAGATTGTAAGCCCCTTGGGGCAGGGACCCTGTCTCTAACTATGACTGTACAGCACCAAGTACCTTACTGCCAACTATAGTAATGCCGCCACCATCACACAAATACTAAGGAACAGGTGGGTGGCACTGACTGGGAGAACGCCCCGGGTGCTGGACGTTTGCTGGGGCGCTGCCCAGCTGGATGATTTTTCCCCCTGCTGTGTCGGGGACTGGGACCCAGGCAGCCCTGTTGTAAGAAAAGGGAGTGTTGGTGAGCTCTGAGTGGGACTGGGAATTACCCGGGCAACCGGGAGCGCCATGCCCCACTTCTTCCGGCCTGCGGCTTGAAGGTCAAAGCGGGGACCGGGGGCCACACCAGGGGCGGCTTGCCCCTGTGTGCGTGGCCTTAGGCAAGGGCCTGGGGTGAGACCGTTTCTAAGTCCCATGGGAGTCGGGAATGATCTGGCTGCACCTCCACTCCTTTCTAGGAGAGGCATACGAAGGCCTGGTTAGCCCCTAATGACATCCCTGGATCCCTCGGTTTTGGTGCAGGGATCCAACGTTACCAGCTGGGGCCCCTCGAGAGCTGGTTTTTTATACATGTCAGGATACTGTAGGGGCCGAGCGTCACCAGCCCAAGGTTTTATGTTTGCTTGCCCCAAATCTGCTCGGGCCTGTTTTGTTACTGCAGGGGCCGAGTGTCACCAGCCCAAGCCCCGAGAAGGGCCAAGGCAAAATTAGAACTTACTAAGAAATAAATAAAACAGACTTCATCCTCCCAAGCCTCCCTTTGCCCACACCCAGAGCACGTTGGCTTGCTGATTTAAGCTGGGGAGACGGGTTATGCAGATAAGAAGTAATTAAAAAGTGGAAGTTAACCTTAATTCTCCCGGCAATGCGCGTCAGCATGAACAATTCCAGTAAGCTGTGAGTCAATTAAAAAGCAGTACCTTAGGAGAGTGGCCTCCCCGTGTAGGCTCAGACATTACAGTTCTCTAGGTGTCTTGCACATTCATGAGAAGGATATTTCTAAAGAGCAAAAAGAAAAAGAAGATGTTAGAGCTGCAGGCAATTAAATACATAATGAACAATTTATCTAGACAGAGAGATCCACCATAAAGATCAGTGAACAAGGTCAATCTAATGCACAAAGAACAGGACACGGACAAGAGAGCAGGGTCAGATTTGGTGCCAAGTGGAAGGAAGAGGTGTGAGTTCTCCTTTTAAAAGACTACCTTAGCCCCTACTGGGGGAAATGAGAGAGCGTGCAGGAAGGCATGGACAGAAAGGCCACACCAGGTTACCTGAAACTGGCTCCGTGATCACTGCCAACATTACACACTCTGTTGGGCCAACAGAGAGGAAGTGGGCAGGATCCCTGCCTACATACCCCCCAGCGCACCTGCTCATATTATTATTATTATTAGCAAACATTTATATAGCGCCAGCAACGTACCTGGTGCTTTACAAAGTGATTGAATAGACACAGTCCCTGCCCTAGGGCTTACAATTTGAGGGGGGTATGTAGGCAGGGATCCTGNGGGAACAGAGGGAGAGACAAAGGGTGTAACATTCGTGAGGATGCGAGGTCCCAGGTACCCGCGCTTGGCCAGCTTCAGATCACTCTGCATTTCCCTATCTTTACTCCGTGTAGAACCTGTGGGGCACAAAGGGTATTCTGGAGAGGGGCACAAACAACCCCAGCTAGCAAACACCTAGATCCGTATACTCACCGAGCTACGGGGAATCTCCACAATAACGGGGTGCCGGAGGGAGAGGAGAGACTCACAGAATAAGCAGGAGAAAAAGGAGGCAAGTGGAAGTGAGGGGCAGCGTGCGAGCACAATTCAAACCACTAGCCTAGTGGAGAAGATACTGGAGAACGTCAAATTCCATCTTGGCCACGAATTCACTAGGTGGCCTTGGGCAAGTCACTCTCCCTCTCAGCCTCTGTTCCCCATCTGTAAAACGGGAACAATGACGACCTACCTCATGGGGCGGTTTGCAAGGGCAAAGGACCGAACAGCACAGGGAGTGCTATATAAATGATAAATAGCAATGTGCTACAAGGGACTCCACCCCTCTACCCCGACCACCCACGCGATCCTAGAACATCCCTTCTGACTCACTGTCTTCCACGACTCTTTTCAAGTTGGCTTTCCAATGCTGGCCTCCGTCCTAGCTGTTCTATATTACACTGGGGCGTGGCCAGGATTCATGTTTAAGATAGGGGAGGAAGCAGCATGACACCCAAGGAAAAAAATCGTTGCACGGTCTTTTGACTGCTGCGGCCCTCGCCCAACCAGAACCCTTCCCACGCAGCCTTTGTTTCTCATCGTCCCACACCAAGTTATTTAATGCAGCACACGAGCCCGCCGGGCAGGAGCCAGTCATCACTTCTTTGACTAGAAAGTGTTGTGCACGCCCAGGCTGCCGTGTGTATAAATAAAATTCCACAGCCTGCCCCAGCCTGAAGGATTTCAGCTCGGTTCAGCCCTGGGTTATGCCAGCTGCAGAACGGGGACATCTGTATTGTCCAACTAGCCAAGCTGCTGCCGGTCAGGTTAGCAGAAATATGCAACGGCTTATTGTTACTGGAAGAATTCAATCATTGCCAAAGGAGGGTTTGGGAGAAGGAACAAGGGATTCAGGCCCCTCCACCTCCAAATTTGAAATTTGCTTTCCTAGGTGTCAAGAAAAAAACCTCTCTCTCGTCTCCAGTGGGTGTGTAAATGCTCAACGCTGGCCGCTGCTCCAGCTGTTTAACACAGAGGCAAGCATCATCTTTGTTCAAGCAAACCCAGAAGCTAGCCATGGGGGCAATGCATGCTTGCAGGAGGGTGGTCTGCTGCCCAGAACAAATCCACACACCTCATTAGGAAACTCACGGAGCAGCTAAAAATACCACACACAATGAACGTCTCTTCACTGCCACCCTGGAGTGGGGCTTTGCAGTGTCAATTTCAGCAGCCCCTGGAACTTTGCCTTGTCAATTTCACCAGCCCCTGGAACTTTGCCTTGTCAATTTCACTAGCCCCTGGAACTTTGCCTTGTCAATTTCACCAGCCCCTGTAATTTCTACTTTTTATGCTGCTACTAGACAGGTTCCCCCTGCTGGTCAGAGTCCCCAAGATGGCAGCATTAATCTTTGCTCATACTGCTCCATCACAGGAGGATGTTGTAGTAAGTCCCAGAGGGTTGATTTCCCCTGTGGTTAACAATGTGCAGCGCCATCCACTGTCTTAGTTTAAGCCCTCAAGGACGACTTGGGCTTGCAGAAAGGCCTTCTCTGTGGCTGCCCCACAGCTTTGGAACTCCCTTCCCTTGGAGGTTTGCCTAAGCCCTCCTTTGAATGTCTTCCGGAGGCAGCGTAAGACCTATTTATTCAGTCAGGCATTTCAAATGGGAAGGGATCGATCTTTTGTATTATTTGAGGGGGGGTTGTTTAGTTTTATGGTGTTTTAATTATGTATTTTAAATTTGTATTTATATATTTCTAATCATTTATTGTGAGCCTCAGGGGATAGAACAGGATATAAATCCAAATGAATAAATACACAGACCACGCTCCTCACCGACAAGCTTCTACAATCCATATGCACAGTTCTCACTGTACAAGCGCAACACTGCAAGATTTGGGTTAGACCATATTTAGTATTACAACCAACTCCAGGGATATTCTACTTTGGGACAGCATATAAATCCCAGGTCATCCTCCTAGTTCTGGAGTCTCTGCTGCAGGAATTAGGTCGGAGGCACCATACAGGACATGGGGGTCCTGCATACAGCTAAATTCAGACCTGCCGTTATTCATGGACTGAGATGCAGAGATGGAGGAGTATTCAGGAACTGGGAGAAACAGAAAGGGAATTTAAAGCTCCCTACTCCCCAGGGAACATGGGGTTAAGGGGGGGGGGATGTCATGCCCACATGGCATTTCCCCCTCATTTGCATCTTCCACTCTTGACCTCCCAAATCAGCCCTGTATATTCTTCCCCCAAAACCTCATATGCAAGTTGTTTTAAAGACATGCTGAAGATAGACAATCGGACACAGAACAAATACTAGAGTGAAAGAGATTCCCGCCTCCCCCCCAATACCCCTCTAAGAGGGGGGCCTGGGCCTCAGTTTCCCATAAACAATCACCAACTCACGGTTCTGTTTAGCAGGTTTATTGTCCAGTGACTCTATCGCAGGGACGGGAAACCTCAAGTCCTGGGACCAAACGTGACCTGCAGTTAGTTTTGATTTGGTCCCTTTCCAGTTCCTGGATCGGATCTCTGGATCCAGCTCCTACTAGCCCCAGGCACTGAAAGACTGAGCAGAGAGGAGGATGTCCACACGAGGGTAAGGGAGAGAACTAGGCCATAGACCCATAATCTGGACCCGCCTCTTCCCAAGCACTTTCTTAAGCACCCCCGCCTCCGACTTCCACGTGGCCCTCGGAGCTTGTACTAATCTTCAACGTGGCCCCGGAGGGGGAAATGGCTCCCCCTCCTCTGCTCACTGCAGAACTCCCACCCCGCCATGGACTTTTAATTTCAGAATCCAAACATTAACATAAACACTCTATTCTACTTTGTACCCCATGCTCCGCTGAGTCCCTCCCAGGTCTCTCGCCCACCTCAGACTGGCGGCAGCTCCTACCGCCAATCCCTTGTGATCTCTCTCTTCCAACTAGGCTCACAGCCCTGCCTTAAACGTTCAGGGCTTCTGGTCACCTGATCAGTCCCCACCCACTCATGTGACCAATTAGCCTCGGCAACCCCACCTGGGCTGCTCAATCCCTTTTCCTGAGCACCGAGGAGATGGTCAGGTGATCAGGACCAGGTGCAACTGAGGCTCTCTAGCTCACCCTGCTCAACAGAGAAACGGCACCGTGGAAAGAAAGGGATCTAACTGGGTCGTATCAGCAGCACTTTCATGCTCTCTGGAGACTATCACTTGGCCAGCCAACGAGCGCTCCAAGATACCAAACCAGTTCTCGAGACCGTTAGAGCCAGCATGTTCTGACCAACAGCTATTTTGATGTAGCTCTGCCTTACTTTGGTTGTGCTTCTGTATCGTTCACACGAACGGAGCGCTAAACTGAAGTCATTATGGAGTAGGAAAGGCATTATATGTACTTCTGAAAAATCAGGAGTCAATACTCCCCCTTTGGATTGCATTCTGAAGTAACAGTTTGTGCGAACTGAAGGGGTGGACGGCAATCTGGCTGAGCTATCTTCAACCGGGCAAAGACCCACAAGTGAAGACAGAGCAAGCAGAGTCCCCTCCATCTTGCAAGAGGCTGCTGGTCTCCGATTGGATGGAGGGGATTGCCGTTGGGATGTCTTCAGCTGGGCAGACACCTGCAGGCCGTGGAGATCTCCTCTGGCAGAATGGAAAGGGATCTGGAATCAGGGAAGCTGCTTTGGCTTAGCCGTTCAACCGAACACCCCCAAAGCAAAGTAGCTACTACAACACAACGACACTGCATTAGCTATTTCATTCGACTCCTGTTTGTCAGAACATCCCCTGGAAGTTTGAGGCGGAGTTTTACACTCCAGGACTTGAACCTCCTCTTAAGTCCACGGCACTGGATAAGAAATAGCCCACCCCCCAAAGAGCGTGTGTTTGTTTAATTACCAATTTTCAGCAGGACACACCGCTGGAAAGCTCCAATTAACATGAATGCGAAAAAGCAGGGGCCCTGATCACATGCTTTTAAAAGAGACAATGGAAGTTTTGTTTGTAAGAGTGGGTGCAGAAGCCCCCCTACTGTGCTGTACCCCAAAGTCATTTTGTAAAGCACTTTCAGAGCCTTCTAGACCAAGGGTGGTCAAGAGGAAGATCGTGATCTACTATCGCACGCTAGTCTCATGGTGCGGAGAAGGGGGAGCAGCCCCTCAGAGTTCACCTCCGAGGGGGAAAGCAGGGAGCGTCTCCAGGGAAGAGACAGGCTAGGAGAGCACCTCCAGTGCAGCAGGGGGTGCTCCCCTCTGCTCCCGAGACCAGCTGTTGAGGTGCCCTAGAGCTAGGAGACAGCAGGAGGGAGTATCAGCCTGGAGAGATCCAGATAGATCACCCAATGTGTCTGGCTACACCTGTTTTAGACATAAACACAACTCCTGCCCCAGGGAGCCCTGAGGATTTGCCGGAGTCCAGTAATGCATCACCTTTAGCTGTTTCAGAAATTTGATTCCGTAGCTAGATCCACACAGAACTGTTCCAATGCGATCGAGCTCATCATTCTCCGTGACCAAGCTGCTCTCGGTACAACCTAGATCAGAGAACTTGCAGTCAAAATAGGCATCATGTTACAAACATTACCAACGCACCCCGAGAAGAACATCTTGTTTTGTTCCACTTGAAGAACTAAAAACTAGCTTTCAGATAAATATGTTTGAAACAAGTTGGGGGAACAGTAGTGTGTGCTGCCAGTTCAAAAAAGCACTCTCACACCTTACTACGCAAAAGGGCCATGTTCTGGCAAACAGAAGTAAACTAAAGTAGCTACTTTGATTTAATCAAGTACTCCACTTCAGTAGCATTCAGATGAACAGTGTAAACCAAAGTACCGCAACAATTTCTCCCCTAGCCAAAACATTTTAGCAATAATCGATAATAGAGAAAACCCTGGTTCTTGACACTTTCTCAGTCGAGAATTTTTTTAATTGACTTACCATTTTTCGTGATTTACCATTTGGAGTATACTAATTTACTGTGTACTCACCACGTTCATCCCAGTAACGCGCATGCACAAAATGGCTGCCCTTGTCCTAAATGGCAGTAACGCAGCCAGCACCATGTTGGGAGAGGGCTGCGCATGCACACAACAGCGCAGTGAACATGCGCATTACCGGGACGAACACAGTACATGGTAAACGGTACGCAGTAAATCACAGTAAACAGTAAATCAAGAAAAATTCTTGACCGAGATCTCAAACCATTACCGAGATCATACCGAGATCTCGGTAACGATTCTTGCGAAAAACAAACCAACTCTCGTTTCAGTCCTAGTTGCCACCTTCCCATGGATAAGTGTTCACACAGTTGGTCTGAAATAGAAACCCAAGGGGAGTATGTATTCCTAGTTTTCTAGGAGTACATACTTCTTTTCCTACTCCTGAATAGCATCAGTTTAATGCTCTGTTCACGTGAACGCTTCAGGAGTAAAACAGAAGATCCAACTATATTGATTGAATTAGCTGTTGGTCAGAACGTTTCCAAGATCAAGACAAATGAGCTGCCTCATTACCTTCCTCTGGGACTAGCTTGCCACCCTAAGGGCCGACTGGCTGGTGGCGAACATGCTCTGCAGTCCTGGCTGCTGAGATTGAGGAGCAGCTGCGATTCAACTGCTGAGCTTGGAAGCAGTGAACCAAGACACAGGACCAACAAAGCAGCCGAGGACCAACCCTGGCCAAGAGCCGCATCTGAACTGCTTCAGCCTTAGCCAAGTAACTCTGAGAGAGCCCCTTAGGATGAATGGAGCAAGAAACATGCTAGTAATCAACGCAGCGTCCAGTAAGCCATAAATGAGCAGCATGCCCACCCCTGCTCTATGGTCCCAGCAAGTCTCGCCTTCCTTTAAAGGTTCAGCGCTCTGGCTGGTCAAGCCATTGACTGCCTGCCGGGATTACTGATCACAGCTGCAGGGTGTTCCTGCCTCCCCTCCGAACCCCTCAAGCTGAAGCCAGCGCTGCTCCCAGGGGAACCACAATGGGAGCAGCACCAGCAAGGGCTCACCCCCCGGCCACTGCAGTCAATAATCCTGGGGTGCACTTAAGGGCAGGAGCGGGGGTTCTACCATTGGGCCATGCGTGCAGCAGCAATGAGGGAAGCAACGTGGGAACGGCTGATCAGGCCCAATTGTTCCCACCCGCAGGAGAAACATCTCGTCCGAACGCAGCCTCAGAGAAGAGGCAGGAAGTCCATGAAGGTAGAGGCGGTAATTACAACCCAATGACTCTTAGCCCTGACACTAAGCAAACAGCACTGGGGGTGGTGTGGGGAAGAGGGGGCCAAGAAAACCCTCAGCCATTGCAGGCAACTTCAAAGTCATCTTTGCAGCAAGCCTGGTGCTTTGAGCAGAACTCTGGCCTAGCTTAAAAGGAGACACTTCCATGCCCTGGATGCTAAGGGCTGCGAACGGAGTGATGGGACGGGCAGCAGCAGCCAGTACACAATGTAGGGACAGATAAGAGACCGCCGCGTAGACCAGGGGAGTGGAACCTCGGGCCTAGGGTCAAATGCGGCCTCCCTGCAGCTAGCTTTTATTTTCCATTTCCTGGACCTGGTCCCTGGATTAAGTCCTTGCTCCCAGGGACTAGAAGAACGAGCTAGGGAACAGAGAGGAGGGCATGCACGCAAGGACAGGGGATAGATCCATGATCTGAACCCAAGCACACCCCTACCCCCAATCGCCATGCGACTCTTGGAGCTTAAGTGTCCCCTAGGCTTCTCACTCCTACTGTGGAAAGAATGACGCTCTCAAGCCTCGGAGAAAGACAACAGCCGAAAGTGAGAGATAGAAGGTTACGATGAAAGCCAATTGATCATTCACTGCTCCGTAAACCAGACAGTACACAGCCACTCCTTTAAACGGCACGGGAGCGGCTCCGAGAATGTGGTCACACGAGTGTGCTCCGACCCAGCTGGTTGGCTTAGCAGTCAATGCAGTCAGACTGACGCAAACCCCACACACAGAGAGACAACTAGCACGGCTGAAAGTTACCCTAGTTTCGGGAGCGGGGGGGAAGCTTTGCCGGTGCAGACTGCAGCTTTCCTTGTCTACGCGCTCGTGCTCTCACTCCTGCAATCCCATAATGGCAGCTGCCCATACGCTGCTGGGAGCAAACTCCTAACGGAGGAGAAACTTTGGAAGGACAGCTATTGGGCACATCTCCCACCCCAAAGGCCCTATACACAAAGGGGTGGGTAGGAGAATGTTTCTCTGTTGAAACAAAGTGTTGGCTCAGAATCAAACACTAAGAAAACCAGGAGACAACGACCTGTTTCCCAGCCAAGACAAGAGATACAGCACAGCAAGCATGTGAAATACCAGATGCTAAACCACCCAACACTTACGGATGAAACGATCCCCCATGCACAAGTGAGCTCTCTGTCCCGCAGATCCCAATTCAATCTCCACTGCCCAGGGGGAAAGCAAGCTAACATCTAGACCGGGGCGGGCAACCTCAGACCCAGGGGGCTAAATGTGGGCCCTTTCCACTTCCTGGATCTGGCCCCTGGATCCAGTTCCTGCCACAGAAAAACGGGTCCCTTGCCCAAAACTGAGCCTTTGGGTAAGGGCCCAAAGGAGGGCACGCACACAAGCAGGGCATGACGTTCGCAGGCGCCTAGGAGCCACTGGCACCCAGAAAACGGAGGCTGGCGACTGGTTGAGGGGTGTAGTGGGACAAGAGCGGTTTAATATCGGGATAAAGTCTAGCGGCTGGATTTTTCATTTTAGTTTTTTGTTCCCGGAGTTCGCTCTGAAATGTCATGCCATGCACACAAGGACAGGGGACTGATCCAGGGCACAGATCAATGAGCTGGGCCTGCCTTTTCTTGAGGGCACCCTCTAAACACCCCAGCCCCCCAACTTCTGTGCAGAACGTGGCCGCTTGCACTCATATTCAAAGCGGCCCCCCAAGACAGAAACGGTTCCCTACCCCTCAGCTGTACAAAATTCAGGCTAGGTGTTTCCAAGAAAACAACAGACTACTTTCAGCTGAAAGAAAACCCATCTTTGGTCACAATGAGACAAACCCAGTTTTATACTATGCACTTTGTACAACAAGTTCCCACAAAATAAGGAAGTAGCCAGCACAGGTAGTTAATAATCCACCAACCTTGACCCATGCCTCAACTCTTCCCGTCGGCTCCCTTTAATGCCATTTTGCAGTCACTGTTAAATCCCAAACACTTAAAAATGAAGGATTTGTCATCATTATGCAATAAGAGGAAAGGAGAAGTACATTCAAATTAAATTCCACATAAGCTTTATCTACAAGGAACTCCTACTTGAGCTCCCGCACGGTGGCACAAAAATGAAATACCAGCAACTGGTTTATACAAGAGATATCCGTTACTTTGGTAAGAGGCGTAAATACAGCCTAAAGCAGTGGATCCCAAACCATGGCTTGCAGGCAAGGTGCCCTTTCGTGTTGTTTGTGGCAACGTAGCAAACAAATTAAAAATATTGCAAAGGGAGAGGGGGAGGGAAGAGAGAGTGAGCATGCAGGTATGCCTTGGAACCGACAAGGTTAAAATGCAGGTGTCACTCTCAAGAATCCTGGGGAGGGGAAGGGTTGGGAGAAGCCCTGAGCTGCTGCTGCAGGAAAAAAGATGGTGTTTTTAGGAATCTTGACTAGGTTTTCTTAAAGAGACAGGCGCACTTCAATAAAACATGTTTAATTTTAGTTTCTACTTTATTATCTGCATTCTTCCAACCTCAGAGCACAACCTACTTGTAATGGCTTAACTTTGAAAATAAACTTGAAACTTAAACTTTGAAACTTAAAAGTGGCTGACATTCCCCCAAAAAAGGTGAGGGGCCACTGTCCTAAAAGCCTGGGATGCAGGTTTATTGTAAGCCTCATGGGGGCAGGGGACCATCTTGCTTTTTGAAAGATTTATAAGAGACACAAAGCGGTCTGAATAATATCTTTTATTGGGACAACTGTCAGTGGTGCAAGCCGCATGTAGCGTAGCCAATAGAAATATATAAACTGAGCCAACGTGGGGCAGGTATCTATTAGGGGGCATGGAATGGGTGGGAGTGGATGGGACAAAGGAGCGGGGGGAGAAGAGAGAGATGTGTCAGACATTTAAAGACAGCTGTAAAATGATATGTTGGTGTAGAAGACAAACACTAGGTCGTGTGAGCAAACACATGGATTGGGGATAAATCCATGCGACACAGAGAGCAAACACATGGATTGGGGATAAAGCAGGAAACAGCTTATAAAGTGAAGGGAATACACATATCAAAGGAACTGGGTTCATACCAGTTGAACAATACTCAAAATGCAACAAAGTTGAAGTCTATTGCTTTGCACTGGGTTTGTTTCCAAGTGTTTCTCTGTACCATTGCCGGGCAGCTGATACTAGAGATGGGAGCTGTAGCCAACAGCCGTACTCAAAGCAGAATGGCAAGGACACCTCCATTCTGCCTACTCTACCCCTTTCCACACCGGCAGCCTGAGGAAGGGTGGCGGGCGGGGGAGAAGGGAAGAAAACAGCTTACAACTTTTCCCTGTATACACAGATCCCTAGATGCCAGAGCTCAGTCTGTCAGGAAAACCACAGTAATAAATATGCCAAGCAGATAACATGAAATATAAATGAGGAAAAGTCTAACCACAAGCCTGCTGCTAGAGAGGGAAGCAATCGCCAGGGTAAACACTTGCACAATATTGCACAGATTTATTACCGAGTTTCAAGCACACTTCTGGTTCAGAAGGATATCATTTATTTTTAGTTTAGTTATGTAAATTTGTATCCCACACTCCCCCCCCCTTAGGCTCAAGGGGGCTCACATTTCAACTTGTTAACTTGAACCATTACCAGTGAACTCGCTGGGTGGCCTTGGGCAAGTCACAACCTCACTTCCCCATCTGGATAATGGGGATGTGTGTGTCTGTCTTTCCTGGTGTGTACCCCTCATCCTTGTCCATCTTAGATTGTAAGCCCACTGGGCAGGGACCTGCCTCTGGAAATCTGTGTCTGTAAAGTGCTGCGTACACCTAGTAGCGCTATAGAAAAGATAGTAATAGTAACATCTAACCATTAACATTAAACTAATTAACTCAACCCTTAATCCTCCCAACAACCCTGTGAGGTAGGTTAGGCAGAGACGGAGATCTGCGACGGGCCCAAGGTCACCCAATGAGTTCATGGCTAAGGCGAGTCTTGAACCAGGACCTCCCCCTACAGTCCAGTCCTAGTAATAATAATAATATTTATTTGTAAATAGCACCCCCCCTGCCATGGCATTCAGAGCACTTTACATACAACAATTTAATACAACTTTTAATCCTCCCAACAACCCTGTGAGGTAGGTTATGCTGAGAGACTATTGTGACTGACCCAAGGTCACCCAGTTTGGCTAAGGCGAGACTAAAACCAGGGTCCCCCCCCACCTCCCGCTCTAATTACTGTACATTTAGTCATTACACCACACTGGCTGATGTGAGACGTACTGGATTTGACCTAAACGGCCCAGATCCCATATCTCTGAAAGACCACCTCCTTTCCTATGCTCCAGTATGGCCTTCGAGGTCAACTGAGGGCGCTCTCCTGCACGTACTATCCGTGTCCCACGATCGCACAGCACGGGGAAGCAGAGCTGCAGCACAGCTACAGAATTCCCTTCTCTTGGAGCAGGGGTAGGGAATCTCAGGATCAAAGACCAAATGTGGCCCCATCGCTCGTTTTGATTTGGCCACTTCCCAGTTCCTGGATCTGGTCCCTGGATCACGTTCCTAGCCCCTAGTGCTGAGAGATCGAGCTCAGGGGAAGGGAGCAGAGATGAGGGCACGCATACAAGGACAGGGAGCAGATCCATGATCTGGACACTCCTCTTCCCGCGCACGCCCCTTAAGTAATCCCGCCCTCAGCTTCAGTGCAGCCGTTGGAGCTTGTACTCATTTTCCAAGAGGGAAAAGGTTTGTTTACCCCCCAACCTAGATCTTTGGAATACTTTAGGAAGCTTCCAAATACACTGGTGAAATGGGTCGAGTTGGAGGAGCAGCACTGACCCCAGAGATGAGCCGTGGCAGCTGGAATCAACTCTGAGATACTCACTCACTCTGAGGTCACAGTGTGAAGGAAGGGAAGAGCATTTCAATGCCCTTTAGATTAAGCGCTGTAAGCCACACCTCGCCTTTGCAGAAGGGCTATCAGAATGAACCATGGAAGCTACAGCGTTAATCTAGTTAGCAACGAAGTCACTAGATAAAGGCTGTCCTTTCTTTTGAAGTGGCCGATACCGCACCTTGCTCCTTTAGCTCTTCCCCACACCCACTGCTTAAGTTTTCTTCAAAGCAAGTTGATTTTTATTTATTTTTTGCGCTGCTGTCAAAGGACAAAGGTTTTGAGAAACGACTTTGTTGTTACTGCCTGGTCT
This sequence comes from Sphenodon punctatus, assembly GCA_003113815.1. Lineage (NCBI taxonomy): Eukaryota > Metazoa > Chordata > Lepidosauria > Sphenodontia > Sphenodontidae > Sphenodon > Sphenodon punctatus. Next base: position 2,441,863 of record QEPC01011609.1, read on the forward strand.
GACAACCAGGGCTGAGACACACTCTAATAATAGCCAATCAGGTTCCCTTCCCCAGAGGCCAACATTTTTAACCTTGGGCAACTACAAGTGTTCCATTTCCAGAAGTAGTGCAGAGATACTCTGACACAGAGTAGTACAGTCTACAAATATAAGGGGGGGGGGTGTGTAAATTTCCAGAAGGGCAGAATGCTTTCACTTCAAAGGAAACTGCTATTATTCACCACTGCCCCATTTTAAAATATATTATTTTTTAATTAGTTTTAATGATATGCCTAGCTTGGAACATTCAGGCCTTTGTGCATAGCAGGAATCAGATTCGTAATTTTGTATCCCGCAGAACAGTAGGATTTTACAGGCAGCCTAAGACCACTGCTATGGAAGGTGTGGATTGTTCCAGTTTATTTTGAATGTGAATTCTGAAGTCTATTGGGTTGGGGTGGAGATGGTGTTATTGGGTTAGGGGTTGAGAGAATTACTGTTTTAAATTGTTTTTAAGTTGGTGGGAAGCAGGAGGGTATGGGCAGGGTTGGGAGGGGGAAGGGCCTTTTTATAACCCCACCACCTGTCTCTTATACACATCTAGATGTGTATAAGAGACAGGTGTTAAAGTGTGCTATGGTGTATGTCTTTTTTCACCCAACATCTCTGGTTACAAGACAGAACATACTGGAAGCTTATGGCACCCTTGGGGGCCTCTGTTGCAGAACAGGGCTANTGTAACATGAGGTTTGGGCATGAAGGGAGTGTGGAGTGTCGTGCCCCCCTGATGAGAGGGGGGTATGGGCATGGAAGGGGGGGGAGGCTATGGTTGGGAGTGCGCTGGCCCCCTTGTATGGGCATGGGGGATCAAAAGTGGAGAGTGATGCCACAGCCCCCCAGTGAGAGGAGAGTAACGGGTAAGAGGGAATATGGGGAATGGGGGGTTGCATAATTGTTTGGGGGGGGTGTTTAACTGAGGTACGGAAGGGTGGGTGGGAGGGATTTGTCAGTAGGTTTCTGTTTCCATTTGAAATATTGTAGGTTTGTCTTGTCGTAAGCCGCTCTGAGTCCTTCTTGGAGAAGAGCGGGATAGAACTTAACTGTAAATAATAAATAATATTGCCAACATCTAAGTTTGCAACATGGCTTTTAACCCAGCTGTAGCTACTGAGCAGCCTTCAGATGCAGACTCAAGGAGCGCAGATTACAGTAGCCCAATCCAGAAAGAGAGTGGAGAAGTGCAAATCCGACAGCAAGAGGCCAATGCCAATGCCTAGTAATCAGATGCAGATGAAGAGTGATCCTCTCAGCCAATAGACCTAACGGAGTTCGGAAACACCTGGGGGGGGTAGGGAGCTCCAAGTCAACAATTGTTGATTTGGTCCCAGCCGTCCCAATCCTGGCGATCGCCCCCCCCAGGTCTAGGTCCTACTCTCAAGCACTAAAGGAATGAGCTCAAAGAGAAGGTATGTGTTTCATGAGCCAGATTCTCCTTTTCGGTACCTACCCAGGTCATCTTCCCTGCATTTCTTTCTCATACGGATATCTTCCCGCAGTCCACACCCCGCAACCCCTTGGTCCTGCAAATTTCTCCTCGTTCCCGTCTCCGATAATCTTCCTATTCTGACACTGAAATAACTTCAAGCTCTGTGGATATGGCACCAAAATGGAAACCAAATTTTGACTAATCTAGGTCAGCATCTCTGTAGCGTTTGGTCTGACCCCACTGGCAGTCTTTCAATTGGACAGTCTAGCCCCCCAGACCTGACCCAAAAAAGGTAGCACAGTGGTGAGGAAATCTATCAACCAAAGTCTCAGCAACCCCAAGACAGTTAAGAAAGGAACATGTGCCCAATTTCAACCTAGTTTACTTTTCCATTATGATAGTTGCTTCGATTGCTTGCTACAGGTCGAGAAAGCAAGCAGGGGCCAAACCAAGAATAAACTTTCCTTTAATAAAAGCATAACTAAACGTTAGACCCCAAAGTCCAAACCCCAAAGAAACTACATTTAGAAGTGAGCAATTAGTATAAGGAGTGCCAGGAAAGGGGGGAGGAGAGAATAATCAAAACCTGCAATTCCTCAAAACAAAGTTTACCTCTTGGGGGGGGGGGGGGGGGAAATTACAAAATCTGTTACCCACTTTCCAGAGACTGTCACTAAGAAACCAGCAAGGCTAGAAACACAATGCAAAAGAGAAGGGCTCATTAGATCTGAAACAAAAACACAGGTATTCCCATCAAATTTCCAGAACCTTGAACTGACTTGAAAATATCAGGTACTAACCTGTACCCAACTTCAACGCAATTTGGTTTCCCAATGTCCCAGAATATCAGTTTTCCATCCCAATTTTTCCATTGCTAAGCAGAAAAATCAGTAAATCAGTAGCCAAAGTTACTAATTTTTCGGGTATCTGGGCAACTGGTCAGTGATCAAGTATAGCTTGTTGAATACCCAAAACCTAAGAACATAAGAAGTGCTGTACTGGATCAGACCAATGGTCCATCAAGCCCAACATCCTGTCTCTGACAGTGGCCAGCTACAGTAGCTCAAGAGAAGTACAAGTATTTGAAAATACAAGACTTACCCAAGGCTGTCAAATTAGGTACCCGTTTCAGCTTTAAAGGTTCGTGTTTTAGTCATGCTGAGACCCTGGTACAGAAAACTAGCTAATGTGTAACAGTGTTATCACCTAGAGCCTGGTTTGGGAAGGTTTTGATTCCTCTCTCCAACGCGCACACACATTTTTGCTTGCATTAGGAATTCCAGTCCTGTCTAACATAAAAATTCTGTAATGGATGGAGTATTGCAGAAGAGAGGGGACATCACAGGAGTCGAGACAGCGAAAGCCAACAGCACATGGAAGAGTTTTTTAAAATATAAATTAAAAGCTTTGAAGCGAAATTGGCATTAAGAACAATGCTAAAGAGAGGCTCTCTCAAACATTTTATATGTAACCCCTTTAAAAAACTGAGCTCATCACTCACACATTCCTAAAAAGGTCCTCCAGTAAATCCCAAACTCAACATGACTGATATTCCTAGGTAAATAGAAAAGCAAGCTTTCTAATTAAAAAAAAGCCCCAAGGCCTTCTTTATACTGTGCATAATGAAGTAGCAGAAGTTTTAATGAGTATGAAAATACTTTGCTGATTGCCTTTAAAAAGAGCATGTTTTCCAACACACGTTTTAAAACGTCTGTATTGCCAAGTATATATATTTTAATACTGACCCCACGTTACGTGTTTATTGGAAAGAGTGAGCTTTCTAGCAAGACTTTATATTGGTCTCAGTGTGAAATAATTATTGTCACGCCAAGAAAGAGGAACATTTGTGAATTTTGCTAATTAAAGGCTAACACATACACACTAAAAATTAGTGGCAAGCCAAGCCAAAAGAGTTTCAAAGCTTCTCAGAATGACTGAAATGTACAGAACCCAAGTTACATACATGCTGTGGCAGAAGCTGCCAGAAGCAACCCTGCCCTTTCCACGTGACCTTCACTGACACTCTGGCTTCCAGGCCCCGTTAAGCCACACATGCTGCTTAGTGCTGGCCAAAAACGTTATGCAAATATGCTAAATTCACATGTGTCAATTAGAACAGCAGCAACACGATCTAGAGCACTCTCAGCGGAGCTTGCACTAGGTCATTCCTGAAATCATTTTTGAAGTGACACTTTGCTATAAGTGTCCATTTTGCAGAATACGGTATAAAACAGCCTGCACACGCTGCTAGCAGCAAGACAGCCAGAATCTGCCAGAAGCACTTAGAGAGGTGGAAGAGGAAAATGGTACCCACATTTTTCAGGTACAACCAAAGCATCACGGTTTCCAAACCATAGGCAGACTGCCGCTCAAACAAGGTCTCTCGGAGGAAAGGAAGATGGTTTCCTTGTGTAGTGAGAGCTATACTCTCTCATGCCGTTAATCAGAATATAGGACAGCAGTGGGCCCATGAGCCAAATCTGTTCCATGGCTGTTTATTTCCCTCTCTCCAGTTCCTGGATCCGGCCCAGGGATCCACTCTCTACTCTAGGGGTGGGGAAACTTTTCCCTTCCAGGAGCCACTCTGAAATTTTGTACAAGCTCCAAGAGCCACGCAGAGCGTGGAGGCGGGGGTGTTTAAGAGGAGGGTCTGTGCCATGGATATGTTCCCTCTCCTCTGCTCCCTTTCCCTGAGCTCAGTATTTCAGTGCTGGGGGGGATTGGCCAATAAAAACAAGCCATGGGATACATTTGGCCTCAGGTTCCCCGTGCCCCCTCTGCTCTCCAGAACTGAAAGAGCAAGCTCAGGGGAGGGAAGAGAGAGGAGGGTGTGCATTCAAGGATAAGGGATGGAGCCATGATCTGGTCCCTCCCCTTCCTGAGCACCCCCCTTAAACAGCCCCACACTCAAACACCTACCCAGCTGGCAGAGCTCGCACTGAGTTTCAAAGGGGTCCATAGAAGGGGAGAGACGGTGAACCACAAGGTTGGATACTAGTCTATGCATGGAAAAGTGAGATTAATGAATGGTTTCCTCCACCATCTCTAGAAGCAAGTTTACAACTAGCTTACCCTGCCTTCTACCTCCAGGACACAAAATACTGTTTAACAAACATATTCATCAGAACCTAGTCAGTCTCACTATGGATCTGTCACGGTGTCATCCCGTACCCTTACACATGGTCTTCTTTGAACACAAAAGGCATTAAGAAGACTCGGAGATACTGCTTTGGAGGATAACTACAGCCTTTTTCACGCCCTTGACCCAAAGATTTGTTCTGCATCCTGAATCCCTGATTGTACAAGCCAACACATACTCCAGTGTAAGTCAGGCATCCAGCAGAGAAAGCTGAAATAAATATTTTTACAGGCAATATTACAGGAGAAACCACAGAGTAAAAACTAAAGACACTTGCCTGCCTTATTCACTAGCCTGGTACAAAACACAGTACAAGAAACGAAAGGTCAATGCATGACTAACAGGCCTTTATTTCACCCACTGAATGGTTAGTACTGCAATTTGCCAACATGAATGATGACAGACAAGGAGGCTCCTATAGTCTCTTCAATATCTTGGAGTTCATACTGTGAATGCCGGTAGTGCATTCTCTTCTGTGGAGATGCTTGCTTTTATACAGAACAGTTAGCCAGTACAATTCCTGCCAAGAAGCATCTAAATTATTATCTTTTATTGATACTCCACCCTACCCGCCAAGGCTCAGGGCAGCATACAATTAATTCACATGTATAAAAATATTTTTTTTAAAAACACCAATGCTCCAACCCCATCTCCCACCCAGGGGTCCCTTCCACATCCATACTCAAACCCATAAAGAACGTGTATGTATAATCTCTTGTCCATTGCCAGCATGCATTGTACTTTATTGGCACAAGCTTTCGCCATGACCAAAAGTGCCAGCATGTAACATTTTTGTTATTCTATGTAATGTTAAGTAGTGTCGAAGAAAGTTCTGCCAGTAGATTGTATCCAGATGCATTTATTTAACAGAGAGAGTTCGCTCCTATTTTGCCTACGGTCTTGAACTGCCAACCACTTCCAAACCAAACCAAACCGCACTTGTATGGTGAAAGTAGACCATTACCTGCAGCCTAGCTTAGAATTCTATCATGACATGGATATAGTTCCAGATGGACACATCATGACCTTGATGACAAGAGGCATCCTACATTTCAAGTTTCATGGCCCTGTTGGCTACTGAATTGAGTTTTATGGGAAAAATTATTTACAATATGCCCCGTGATTTCTACTAAGCCGTCACTCAACAAGTATATTCAATAATAAGCTCTTTCGAACTGGAACGGAGCCATAGCAAGCAACGCTATCAATGAGCTTGACTCAATGAAACATAGGAACTTCCTGGATGATTGGATTGAATGACTGGCAAATATTGGTCTTTTGACCAATTTATTCTCAGGCCAGCTTTGTATGCCCACACACAAAAAGCCTCCAATGATCTTTGTCCGACAGGCATCTAACACACAAGAAGTGGGGCACGTAGCCATTTTTTCCTGCAAATCTATCTGTATGGAATGTATTCAACGTTGACATTTCAATGACCTGATAGAGAGGATCATCTGAAAGGCCGAAGGCACTATGGCTAGATGGTTTCAACAGGTATCTACCCCACCTTGGAATCTCTCTGCAGAACACAATGGGTAAAAACAGACATACACCTTAGCACACTTTAACACTACATTAAAATTGCTTATGCATATTGCAGGGAAGCAAAGGGTGCCAATGCAGCCCTGCAACATGCATAAGCAATTTTAAACCAGTGTTAAAGTGTGCTATGGTGTATGTCTTTTTTCACCCAACATCTCTGGTTACAAGACAGAACATACTGGAAGCTTATGGCACCCTTGGGGGCCTCTGTTGCAGAACAGGGCTACTCAACGACTTGAGTGAGAAAGAAGTCTGCAAAGGATTAGATGAGCTCCTTTACATCGCCGAACAGGAGATGAGCCAGCTTTTCCCAACAGGAAATTATTTCAAAAGTGGGACGGGCTTAAGCCTTTAAATGCGGCGCTTTCTGTTCAAGAAAGTCAGACAGGCAGGAGCCCTTCCAGGGAGCTGGGTGTACTTTTGCGAATTCTTCTTTGTCTCTGATTTTTATCTGTATATATGAAAATAATTGCCCCCAGGGGAGCACCTTAAAAGCCTGTGTATGCCTCCACTCCACCCAGCTGTGAATGGGTCCCTGATCCACTGGGATGGGGAAGTCAAAAGCGCTCTGACATGGTGCTGTCCACATCATTCCCTTGTGCAACACAGAGCACAGAAACGGGTGTGCCTTAACTATACTAGTTCGACAGGTTGGGGATGGACTTGGACTTTTGTAAAGTCAATTATGCACCTGTTTGCTCTTGGAAAGTCTGGGGGTCTCCAACCCAACAAGATCTGACCTAGAGGCTGTGCGATGGCTAAGAGGCTCACAATCATAATATCTGATATGCTTTGCGTGTATGGGGTTACCGAGTTATATTTAAATCTCAACGCCGTGTTGCACAGGTAAAATTGTTGGGGAAACCCTGCTCTGCGTTGTCCAGAGATAGCAGGCACTCTAGCTCAGTCTTAAGAAAAACAAGGAGGGTTTTTTTGTTTGGGGGGAGTTTGTTTGTTTAAACTAGTATAGGGTAGTAACAGATTTTACTTTGGCCATTGGCCGTATATAAACTAAAGTAAATAAACTAAACTAAGTAACAGATTTATACACTGAAGAAACGCGACAGCTGCAATATGAGAATCCATTGCCCGCTTGTCTGTATGAGAAAAACCACTGCATGCATCACAAGATGTGTTTTCATCCTGTTATGCATTTTAATGTTGCCAAAAAAAACCTAAAAATTCTTAGAGAAAAAAATTGCAACAGCCTAAAAGTTTACAGTTTCAATGTTAGCTTGAAGTTCGGAGGGGTGTGTGTGTGCTAATTGTTTCCATATTTTACTGTACTCTAAATTATATATTTTTATATTTTTTTTGGTTCAATTTTTACATTCCCACCCTTCCCAAATGGCTCAGGGCAGCTTACAAAGCAAAATAAAAACAGCATTTTAAAAAAAAAAAACAGGCCTTCAATATTTCCTCTCCCCAAACACCTACCAACCCCCCCATTCCCCATCCCTGCCTGCCAAATGCACTAACAAATAGAAAGGTCTTGCTGTGTCTACGGAAGATGCCCAGGCTCAAGCTCAAACGAACCTCTAGGGGAGGGAGTTCCGTAGCACTGGGGCAGCAACCAAGAGCGCCTCCCTGTGAGCCCTCACTGTATGAACACAACAGGTGGTACCCAGAGCGAGGCACTCCCGGATAATAGCAGGGGCCGCAGTGGGGCACGGAAGGACAGGCGGTCTCAGATATATGGAACCCAGATCGTTTAGGGCTTTAAAGGTCAGAAACAGCACCTTGAATTGTGCCCGGAAAGTTATGGGTAGCCAGTGCAGACTTCACAGCACTGATGTAACGTGCTCCCGGTGCCTCGCTCCCATAAGGAAGCGAGCTGCCACATTCTGCACCAGCTGCAGCTTCCGAACAGTCACAAGGGCAACCTCATGTAGAGCGCGTTACAGTAGTCTAGCCTCAAGGTGGTGAAAGCATGGATGACAACGGCCAGGTCAGAGTCAGAAAGAAAAGGCCACAGTCTCCTCACCAGATGGAGTTGGTGAAAAGCGCTCCCGGCTACTGCCACAACCTGACAATCCAGGCACAACAAGGGGTCCAGGAGGACTCCGCGACTGTGTACCTGACTGACCAAAGGGGGCTAGACCCCGTCAATAACAGAAGTCCCAATCCCCTCCGGATCGCAAGGCCGGCCAACTATCACCACCTCGGTCTTGTCTGGATTCAGCTTTAATTGGCTCATCCTCATCCAGTCCCCAACAGCAGCCAGACATCGGGTAAACACCGAGACTGCAGGGTCGGGGTCAGATGAAAATTTTTTAAAAAGAGGTAGAGCCGAGTGTCATCAGCATACTGATGGCACTTCACCCCAAACATCCAAATGACCTCGCCCAGTGACCTCATACGCACATTGAACAAGAGGGGAGACAGAATAGAACCCTGCGGGACCCCACAGGAGAGGTCCCGAGAGGACGGCAAGCAATCGCCCATCACCACTCTCTGGGACCTCCCCGAGAGAAAGGAGCAGAAACACTCAAGAGCAGCTCCGCACACCCCTGCCAGGTCCCGCAGTTGTGTCAACACCACCTCATGATCCACTGTATCAAAGGCCGCCAAAAAATCTAACAGGATCAACAGGGTAGACTTCCCCTTGTCAATCTCAAGGCGCAGGTCATCAACCAAGGCCACAAGCGCAGTCTCTATACCATACCCAAGACGGAAGCCCAACTGAAACAGGTCCAAGAATCCAACAGCGTCGAGATGAGCCTAGAGCTGTTGGGCAGCTACCCTAAAAAGGAAAGGTTAGAGACAGGCTGATAGCTGGCTGGGGAGCCAACATCCAAAGGTGGCTTCTTAAGCAGGATCAGACAACCATAGTTTTAAGAACATCTGACACACTACCCTCCCAAAGGGAGACGTTGACAACCCCAGCCACCAACAGCCGCAGCGTCTCCCAGCTGGCTTTCACCAGCCAGGACAAGCAAGGATCTAGTTCACAACTGGTCGCCCTCACTGTCCCAGGTACCTCCCCCACAGCAGTGGGTGATACTGACTGAAACCGATCCAAATAAACAGGACAAGAAAGACCGAGATTCCATAACCTCAAATGACTCTGCAGAGAAAATGGCAGCACCCAAGTCGTGGTGAATACAGGCGATTTTGTCTGCAAAGTAGTTAACGAAAATGTCACAGCGGACATTAGATGACTATTTCTGGGTGGGGGCAGACCAGATTAACCAGGCCCCTCACCACCCAGAACAGTTCCGCCGGACGAGACTTTGCAGATGCTAGGATAGCAGAGAAGGAAGTTTTCTTCGCCGCTATAACAGCCATGGCATAGTCCTTCGAAAATGATCAGCCGGCTTCAGCACAAGTCGAGTGCCACCTGCACTCTAACCTCCTACCCTCCCACACTTCAGCCACCTCAGGTCCTCCATATACCAGGGGGACCTGTTCTGCTGCAGCGGTGGAAATGGACTTCTGGGTGCAACCGTGTCGACGGCCATGGTCAAGAGGTCATTCCATAAAGCGACCAGGTCATCAACAGAGTAGCCGTCAAGGTTGGTAGGTAAACCCTCCGAAGAGTTCTGGAAACCAATTGGATCCATAAGACCCCCAAGGGCAGACCATCCTAATGGGTCCACCACCCTGACGAGGGCATAAAAGGGTGGGTATCTGTGCCGTCAGAAGGTAACGATCTGACCATGATAATAGTGTTGTAACAACACACACACAGATAATTGGAACCCCCCGTTTCCAGGCTGGTGCAAAACATCAAATCCAACATGTGTTCTGCCTCATGCGTCAGGACAGATATTGTCTGGGATAGGCCTATGGTTGTCATGGCGGCCATGAACTTCTGCTCCGTCCCTAAAAGGTTGGCCTCCAACGGCTCCAAAATCAAAGCGTCCCAAACATTTTGGACCAGTGAATACAGTCAGCCTAAGTTCTCAGACCCCTAGGCAGCCGTTAGAGATGGTTGCAGCCAGCTACAGGCTGGCCATGGGTGCACAAAGCTAACTCCTCTAGCCCCTATCATCCCCAGAGATCCCTGTCCACCCAGTCCCACATGGGAATCACAGCTCTGAAGTACGTTGTTTCCCTTTCTTGGGTTAAGATGACCCACATACAGAGTTATCCAATGCACTGTGCATGAGAAAAGATGCTGCCTCTCCCACAAGATGTGTTTTCATCAAGTCAACTTCATATTAGAAATGATGGACATTGACAGCTGCATAGTCCTGCTTGAAGGAGACAAAGCAACGGTGCCTGGCCTGGGGGGCGGGGGGGCTTAGGCACACCTCTGCTTCAGCAATGCTGAGTAATACGTCCATGCTTGCCTCTCAATATACACCACACAGCCATGCACTTAAACTGACTAGAACACTGACAACCCTTTTGCATGTGACCAAAGACAAAAGTGGGTATTAATTGGACTAGCAGGTTAGCCATTACACCCAAGATATTCAATAATTATTTAATATCCACTATACTTAGCTGTGGCATGGCCTTGAAGGGCCCTAGATCACTGAGCAACTAGAATAACCTTTAGCTTAAAGACTCTTCATGGCCTTGCTCCCCTTTATCTTTCAGCAGTTGCTTCCTGCAAGAGTCCTACCTGGGAACTTCATTCTTCCTCCACTTCCTTCCCACCCACCCCCAAAAAAGTCTCTCACTCCCTGAAATGTCTTCACCCCTTCTCCTAGTCTGCCCTTCCTCCCTGAACACATTCATTCTGCTCCTTCCCAATCTCCAAACCCCTCCTGCAGACCCACCTCTTCCATCAGGGGGTGTTTTGAAACAAGATGCTACCCCGCAAGGCCACCCAGAAGCCACTGAGCCAACCGCCCATCTGAAGGTAGACCATCCGGTAGCACGCTCCCGTGAGCCACAGGGCACTCACTCGTGGCCAGGCACGCAAAGAGCAATGCCAAGAAATCTGGAGTGCTCCGTATGGGGCTGGCCAAATGTATGGTAGCCACTTCTGTGGCCAGGGTAGCCACACAGAGAGCACCCGTCTGAAGTGAGCTCCCCACTCACTCCACCTCGTAGGTGCGGCAGGGTCACTCAGCAACCACGGACTGACAACCCCACACCCCACCCCCATTGCCCTTGCTCGTGTAAAAACACACAGGCTTTCCCTAGCCCCTCACCCCTACAGGCTGCTCACTGGGGCTCCTTCTACTAGGCCCCTTCTCCACTGGAACCAAGTTAAGCATGCGCACCTGCAACTTTTCAACTCTGTGAATATCTTCCTGTCTCTCCCTGTGTTCCCCTCTCCCTTTAATGATTGCTCAGTGCCAGGTACGTTGCTGACAGTCTAGAAATCACCACCAACTACATTTTAAGGGCACCCCTCTTAATGCACCACGGCATGTTGGTTGGGAACCACAGAGACAGAGCCTTCTTCTACAAAAACACTGCTTCAGCCACAAATGAAAACACAGTTCAAGTGAGGATGTGAAACTATGTACGTCTCCTACTTCATTGCTGGACTCTGGGGAGTCTCAATTTTCTCAACACGAACAGTAGAAAGCACTCTGGATTTCCAAAGCCACAGAAGTTACGGGAATGGCAAACCTGGAGGGAGAGGAAGCTTAGCAAAAACAGAGACTCTGAAGTTAAGAGAAGCCAGGAGATAGGACTAAGTATTGATATTGCAGGCATGAAATTTGCAGGCACCTGGGAACCACTGGTGTCAAGAAAACTGAAGCTGGCAACTGGTTCAGGGGTGCAGTGGGGCAGGAACGGTTTAATATCAGGATGAAGTCTGGTGACTGAACATTTTGTTGCTCCCGAAATTTGATCTGAAATTTCATGCCCTGTATATATTACATTATCTGGTTCTTATTGGACCAATTCCACCAACAGTATGGCAGCTTGCATCCTAAAAAAAAAAAAGGGGGGGGTGCCTTTTTAAAGAATGAAAACTAGACTAACATTTGAAACATAATACAATAGGAACAAGGAAGGAACAAATAGTTAAACGAAGATCATCTGCTGAATTTTTAATCATTCATGTTCTCCTGGGATGCAGCAACACAAGCATACATTAGCTTCCAAGGACTCCGAACCCAAGCACGGAATAGCACACGAAGACGTTAAGAGCTTTTAACTGGCAGGAATTCAATTTCAAGATCACCTAAGTACATTATTTTGCAATTAGCTGCAGACACTGCCCTTGCCAAGTTCTGGTGTGTCTTTGTTTTTTAATTCCTCATGACGACTTACAAGGCGTTCCGTTACGTTCCCTCCAAATTATCTGGTTCTAATCAGCTCCAACATTTCAGGGGAAGATCATATTGACTGTTATTTCTGAAGAGCTTCTCAAAATACACTGCAGGTATGTTCAAAACTATAGACTTGTCATCAATGCCTCCTCTTTCATCCTTTACACAGAGCCCCCCTCTCTCCCCTGGAACTAAGTTAAGTACACCTAAGACTTCTCAACTTCAAGAATGTATCCCTGTCTCTTCCTATGTTCCACTCTCCCTTGTCTCCCCTCCCTTGTCTTTCCTAGACACTAATCCTCTTGGGGTGGGGACCTGTCTCTAATCAATGAGTGCACAGCACCAGGTTCATTGCTGGCACTATATAATAGTAATAAACTTATTTGGGGGGCAGCATTGGATCATCACTGCAATACCCCTTGGTAATGCTTTAAAAGAAACAGTTAAATCTCAGAACTGGGACCCACATCTGTTAAAATTTGTAAAAACAGGTGACCTTTGCTGTGAGCGGGGCAAAACAAATCTGCATTATTTGGAAGGCTGAAAACCAGAAAGAAGTTAATCCTATCCAAGACTCATATCACTAGGCTAATCGCTTTCTGCTCCTTGGGATAGTTTTTCCAAATTCATTTGTGCCAACCTTCTCGTGGACAACAATGTTCCTGTAAAGCAAACGTTTCAGCTGCCGTGACCTTTGAACCCACAATTGACACGCAAGGGGAGCAAATCATCATTTGAAAACAAGTCCTAAAAAAAAAACAACGCAAAGATATCCAGCATCTTGCGCAGCATGTGGTGTGAGCAAAAGGTGTTTTGCAAGTTAGACAACCGATTCCTAATTTTGCAAGCCAATATCCTAGCTTCCCAGACATCTACCCACAAACCCATTTCGCATAACAATCTGAAAGCCATAAATTGTGTTAGACAGGAAACAAAACTCCTTTGTGTAAGGAGAAACACACAGCTGGAAGACATGGGGGGGGGGGGGAATACAAATTGTAAATGATCGTCCATTTCTCCAACTGAATATACGTACAGTATTCAGTACTTTGCTAGCCAGCGTGTGGTTGTGTTCAACTCAAATTCTGGGTGCAACCACACAAGACACCTACTGCACCTCGGGTAGCCTTACCACAGCATGCCGTGCATCATGGGACCAGCGGCCGCCAGATGTTCCCACCCCAGGGAGAGCAGCTGGCTGCTCCGTGCTGCATCCTCAGGAAAAGGCCGTAGACGCAGCACCGTTATCCAAAGTGAGGCCAGGCTGCGCATCTGCCCCGCTGCACCGAGAGGCCTGCCGTGGGGCTTTAAGCAGCAGCCCCTCGCTTCGGTCCCGCGTGACCACCTCACAGCCGAGGACAGGATAGCGATCGGGCCGGGCACCTGCTCCCGCGGCCAGCGCCTCAGCCCGCCCTGCAGCGAGAGGTCCAGCAGCAGCCCGCCCGCCTGGCTTCCCTGCGGGGAGGGAGGCAGACTGTCTGCCCTGCTCCCCGTACTGGCCCTGCGGTGTGGCAGCTGTGCTTGGGATCCGGCGCCCTGCAGCTCATGTGGCTGCATCCTTTGTCTTATGGATGCTCGTCTTTCAGAGCAGCCTCTGCAAGACTAATTATGACGAGAAAAATTGTGACCGGACTCAGGCATCTGAACAGCAGTTGGAAGACATTCATGATGCCCTTCACAAAAATAAAATCAGGATTCCTGGCGGCAGCAATAGGATGTCAAACCCCACCAGGAGTGTAGCTAGAGAATATGACAGAATGTGCCCCTCTCAGACCCCTCCCAGCAGGGAACCCAGGGGGGGAAGGAACAGCTACAACAAGGACCGTGAGCTCCACAGTCTTGCGGGCCTCAGGGCAGCTGCACCCTCTCTCTGTGTTATAAGCTACACCTTTGAACCCCACCCCCTAAAATCATAAGAATGCCTCCAAAAGCCATGGTTTTAAAAACGTTCGTTTAAGGGTTTTTTTTCTTTCTTTCTTTGTGCCCTGGTTTGAGAGGGTTTAGGATACATTCCGGTCACTATGTCCGTCTTTTCTCTGCATCGATGAGACCTAGAAGATTTGTTGTTGCTGTTTTTTTAAAGAAATGAAAGTTGAGAACCTCATAAGATCACTTGATTTCAGAAAAGTCACCCAATACCGCGCAACACACAATGAAGCTATGAGAGATGGAAACCTTGAATTCACCAAAGACAAGAAGGTTAAAGAAACTTTTTGTACTTAATAAAATCATCATCATCATCTTTATTTTTATATCGTGCCCCCCTGCCGTGGCACTTAGAGCACTTTACATATAACTAACACAACATTTAGTCCTCACAACCACCCTGTGAGGTAGGTTAGGGTGAGAAAATAATGTGACTGGCCCACGGTCCCAGTGAGTTTCTGGCTAAGGCGAGACTAGTACCAGGGAGGGTCCCCCCTACCTCCTGGTCCAAGTACTGTGCACTTACCTATTACACCACACTGGCCCTCATTCTCCCCCACCCCCATTGGTGTAGCCTAGTAGATAAAGTGTTACATTTGGGATCTGGAAGATCAGGGTTCAAATCCCATCTCAGCCATGAACTCACTGGGTGGCCTTGGCTTAAGTCACTTTCTTCCAGCCTCTGCTAACAACCTCCTACCAGACAGGGCTGTTGCGAGGGTGGCAGTAATGACTTGATGGTGCGATAACAGTGTCCTCACAGGGTTGCTTTATAAATGTAAGAACACTTAAAAGTACTATCTGAATGGTAAATAACAGCAGCTCATTACACAGACGCATGCAGCCGGCATATTTTAACAACCGTGCAGCCACATCAGGGTTTTGCAGTCAGCCCTAAACTTAAAAGCCACAAGTGTTCGCAATTTTTCATCAAAAACAGGAAGGGAAATTAGATACGCCAGCTCCTAACCAGGCAGCCCCACCCTCAGTAACCTAGACTAAATGAGAATTTCTATGAACTGTTAGTGATAAGGGTCCAGTTCATTCCAGCTCAATCCCAAGAAACACCTTACTGTTTGGATTCCAGAAGGCTCATTTCTATACACTCAAAACAAATGCCGCTACAGCTTAACAATGCTTGATGCCCACGATCTCTGTCGTGCCTACAGTTGTCACAGAGCTAGATGTTACAGGTGGCTCTCAAACACAGTCACAGACAAAGGGACCTTTACCACAGGATGGTAGCTGCGCCCCAGCTCCACCATCCTCTCGACTGCTGGGGACCTCGCAATAGCCTCTGTTTTAATCAGGACAGGGTGCAGGGCCCCCAATATAACCGCCTCCGCCGCAGAGGGTGCCCCAAGGAGGCAGGGCCACAGGGGAGAAGCTGCATTTATCTGTGCCCTTGGCCCCTCAAATTCTAACGCCAGCCCTGGTCACACAGAATGCAAAAACTATTTGAAGACTTCAGTCCGTGGCTGGCCAGACATTTGGTGCATGCAATCTACCTGATCCAGTTATAAACCTCAGGCAACTGACTGGCTCCCCGTTGGGGAAAGAGTCTTCCTGTTGGTTCCCAGGTCTAGGTCAGTTCAACCCCTGGTCTCAAGAGCAGAGGGGAGCACTCCCTTTTAGAGAGAGCCTTCCCCGCCTCACTGGAGCTGCTCTCCTAGCCCATCTCCTCCCTGGAGACACTCCCTGGGGTGCCAGCCCTGCTTCCCCTCCCGCCAGAGGTGATCTGAGGGCCTGCTCCCCCTTCTCCACACCGTGATCTACTGGAGACCGGCTTGTGATCTATCCGCAGACCCTTTTCTACCCCTGCTTTAGTCACTGGAATTCTATCAATAAGGTTTTTAAAACAAAAACAACTCTCCACATCTCAATCTTATAAAAAGCTTCATCCTCCAACCAGGACATGCGACAAGAGAGAGGCGTTTAGATCATACCTTTCATTGAGCCAGTGTCTGTTGGAGGGGAAAGTGCATGCCATTCAAACTGTAAATTCAAAAGTGTAACTCCGTTTTGTTAAAGCAGTGACCAAGCTGTGTACAATTAAGCTCCTGTAGTACTTTCTCCTCTTGCAGCCAGTTTACCTTCTGAGTATGGGACCCATTCCACCAAAATTAATGAATGAGGCTCTTTCAACTCACCCACAGAGCAAGCAGGTAAGCGGTTGGAAAGAAACACAAGGCACTCCCTCTTACCCTCCCGGACTCTGAACACAGCATCCAAAACCAACCCCAGCCCAGAGCAAAGAACTAGCCATTAATAAAGAGGAAACAAAGTTGAATGTTTGCTACTAAGGTTTCAAGAGCTGAACCCAGCCACTGGTGAAACTTTACAACCTCAACGAAGTTACAGCAGAAAAGAGCTAAGCCACAAGGGAGTCCGCTATAGCCTCCTTATAATGCTGTATTTGGAGTGTAAAGATATTAGTGATGTAACACATGGGGAATCAGCCTCACACTGTGTCATAACTGAATTCATGCTAGAATGAGGTTGCACTCTGTGTTACTTAAATCAGAAAGAGGGAAAGAATTCTCAAAGCTGCTTGTAAGAATCATGGTAATTTTACCTTGAAGAAAAGGCTACAGATCAAGAAATATATCTAAGGCCATTTCATCCACTCAGTCGTATAAGCTAGGATCAAGAAGCACCCTGCAAACATTAAGCCCCTCAAAACACTGCGAGGTATGCAACAATTAACATCCCTATTTTAAAGGCTGATGGAAGCATATTTTCCCTACTGACCCTACAATTAATCTGAACAACAATCAATGTTTTATTCTGTTCAGCAAATTAAATCTTGAGGGACACATCTTGAAATAAGTTCCTTCCTTTGAAGTTATATCTTAACCTCTAGCAAGTCTTGTACACACAGTGACAAGCAACATTTAGAATACACTACTGAATCAAGAAAGCAAATTTCAAAGAGTTTTTTATGTAGAACTTGTACAGCAGACCGACAGTTTTATGTATAACTCATGTAGCAAGAGAGGAGAGGAAAACCAGAACGCCGCAACGATAAAGGCACAGAATTTGGCAGCAGAACTCAGAACAGGTTCCTAGTGGCAACTAGTTTGCAGTATTTTTAAATGCTTATATTTCACACTGCCAGTGTCCCCTCAAACTAAAACCGAGATGCTGCAGGTTGAATATGGTTATATCCAATTATTCCTAGTTTTACAGGGTATGGCAGGATCGTGCGATACGCATTTCAGAGCGGTGGATGTACGCAATCGGCACTGAGCAAAATCATCTGAGGTGATGTGCGACACGTAAGGATGTTCCTTGTACCCAATCAGGTATGTCTGTGCACATCCAACCAGCGCCTGCTGGCACTGCCTGCCACGTTACGGCTTCACTGCAAGCGAATCCAAAGGAGAAGGCTAGCCCAGCTCTAACACAAATGCAGCACACGCAGAGGAAGAGAAGGCCTACAGAGGGGGTGTCCCAACCAACCCCATGATATCTACGGTTGAGGGGGTGCATCCTAGCCTCATAATTCCTTCCCCGGGAGGATTAAATCCTACAGGCAGGTCTACTAGACCTATAGTTTGTGAACTGAGGGAGATAAAAAGGAAAGCATCTGAAGGTCCCTGTGCTAGGGGATGGAGGATTTGTAAAGAACATTGGGGCCGCCTCACTCCCCATGCTCCGGATCGGCCCCTGTGGTCAGTCAGGAGAGCCTGCCTTGAAGTCCCCCAGGTATCTCAAGGGGAGCGACAACGGAGAAGACGTTCTCGGTGGCCGCACCTAGACTTTGGAACTCCTTCCCGGCACCTCTCCTCCTTTTGTAGACAACGCAAGCCCTGGCTATTCCACCAGGCCCTTGGTGAGGGAGAGGAATTAAGGGGGGGGGGGGGGGGGGTATTTAACTTTGATGACCTCCCCATGTTGTTTTATATTCATATGCAGTTTTAATGCGTTTGATTATGTATTTATATTTAGATTATTGTTTTTGTATTTTCTTTATTTTTTGATACCGTTCGTCACCCCGAGCTGCTTTTGCAGGACGGACGGGGTACAAATTGATGTATAAATAAATAAATCATGCCTTCCCTGGAGGGGGAATGAATCCTACAGGGGCTGTCCTAGACCCAGCGGCAGCGGAAGGCTAAAAAGAAAGCATCCGAAGGCCCCAGGGGATGGAGAATCCCCCTATAAAGAAGACTGAGGGCATCCCCTATAAAGAGGGTGGGAGAGGAGAAGTATCCTAGTCTCATCATTGCTTCGGGGAGGGGACTGAATCCTACACCCAGCAAACCCTAATCCAGATCTAGAGCACCCCCTGTAGGGGTCAATCCCCGCAGGGAAGGGAGGAGGAGACTGGGATGCCCCCTCAGCCCCCTTTATAGGGGATCCTCCATTCCCTGGGGCTGAGGCCTTCGGATGGTTTCTTTTTAGCCCCCCTCCTTTAACATACTGTGGGTCTAGGAGGATTCAGCCCCCCAGGAAAGGTTTGGTGGAACTAGGATGCACCTCAATGGCCTTCACACAGGGATCCGGCTGGGGCTTTCAGGGGCTTTCCCCTCCCCGGTGGGTCTAGGACCCCCTGTAGGATCCTAACCCCCCCCCGGCTGGAGGTGCCCGTGCCCGGCAGGAAGGGGAAGCCCCACACCTGTAGGGAACCTGCCGGCCCTACAGCCCCACACACCCCCAGCTGCCGCCAGGGCGAGCAGGAAAGCCCGCGGTCTCCCCGGGGCCTGCTCGCCGCTGCCTCCTCCTCCCCTCCCAGCCGGGCAGGCCCCGCAGCGGGCTCCCCCCGACCCCGCTCCCCGCTCGCGCTGCGGCAGCGCCGGGCCCTACCGGGTGAAGGGTCTGGCGGGTCCCCTCCCGATCCGCGGCGGGGAGCCAGAGGCAGGAGCGGGCGGGAGGCGCAGCCAGATCCCCCCGCACGGGCCCAACTTGGCGGGGAGGAGCCGCCGCGGCCTCGCCAATCGCGGCCTGGGGCGGAGCCGCGCGGAGACCGACCGAGTGAGGAGGAGGGGGAGCTCGCCCCGCCGGCAGCGCCAGGCACCTCCCCCCCGCCCGTCCGTGTATACACACACACACTCTCCGTGCCAGGCACCGCTCACACACACACACACACTCTCCGTGCCAGGCACCGCTCACACACACACACACACACACACTCCGTGCCAGGCACCGCTCACACACACACACACACTCTCCGTGCCAGGCACCGCTCACACACACACACAC